>JAVQJF010085784.1:0-16469 GCA_036023855.1 Gadopsis marmoratus
ACCCACACCACATTCATAAACCGATGGGGACACAGTTGCCATGCTGGCCTCCACCGGGGGCAACTCGGGGTTCAGTGTCTTGCCCAGGGACACTTCGACATGCGGACAGCGGGAGCTGGGATAACCTGGGGTTAATGGACGACCGCACTACCCCCTCAGCCACAGCCACCCCCATAACATAACATAGCAAAACATCAGTTGATAGTTAATTGACTAACACAGGGTTCTCTATAAGATAACAAATACTGTAGCACTATAATGAAATTAAATTTCATAAAACTTTGCTCAGTGGTGTCTGGATTAATTGATATAGACATATTAAAAGACAGATTATCCATATGTAGCAGAATGGGGGCAGCTACATTAATCGCGGGATGCTTACTGTATTATTTTTGTATCTTTTCACAGGACATCCCATGCTCGGGCCAAAGCAGAGGCTGCAGACCAGGCTGCACAGTCAGCCAGTCAGGATTCAGATATTGCCAGAGCTGTGGCCAGAGAGCTATCCCCAAGCTTCCATCAGCCAGGTACTCTAACAGCAGCAACAGCACAACAACACATAGTAGACTGTGGTCAGTTGGTGAGGTAGTCCAGAATCCATGTCGTGAGATGGAGGCTCGCCCCCGTCTGTTCCAACTTCTCTCAGAAGCGTGGGTTGTATGGTTTTGAGAGCACTGGAGAAAAAAAAACATGATTCTCATTGTTCTCCCAGCCTTTTAATTCAATTTTATTTATATAGCGCTATATCATAACAAAATTATCTCATAGCACTTGTTAATATAGAGCAAGTCCAAGCCAACTCTATATGTACAGACCCAACAATTCCACCATGAGCAAGCACTATGCGACAATGGCAAGGAAAAACTGCCTTTTAACAGGCAGAAACCTCAGGCAGAACCAGGCTCTTGGTGGGCGTCATCTGCCTCGACCGGTTGGGTAGAGAGAAAAAAGAAAATATAGGGGGGCGGGGGGGTAGGGTAAGAGCAGGATGAAAGAGAACACACAGCAATCAAAGTACAACTCCACATACAGAAAATGCAAAGCAATGGCAGCTACAGTGTTATTTACAACAGCAGCTATACTAATAACAACAGCTACACTAATAACGACAATAGCAGCAGCAGGCGGTCCGCATCCACTCGACGTGACCCGTTTGACATGCAGTATGTTTTACTTTGGAGACATGCACTTCTCACATGTGTGCGACACCATGCAAAAGATGAGTTTTCTGCCACCTTGTGGTGAGATGAAGATGTTTGGCCTCCTCTTCACCCGTTGGGGTCGGTTAATAAATGACCCATGTACTCTGTGGGGTGTAACCTGAAATCAGACTAAGGTGAACTCAACATGTTTATTGCTACAGAGTGCAGAGAACAGTAGATGATTCAGATTCATTGCTTAAGTAAAAGTAGTCACACTCGAGTCAAAGTCTTGCATTCGAAACTGCACTTAAGAAAAGGTACGCAGGTATTATCAGTCAAATTTATTTAAATTCTAAAAGTAAATGTACACAGTATTCAGGTAAAATGACTTGTGTCACAGTTATGGTGTTACATGTTATAATGACTATCCAATGGTCTGATACATAAACATGTAAACTGCATTTTAATGTTGAAATTGTTCGAGGTGGAATTGATTCTAGCTATATGCTGTTGGGTGGTTTCATTTACTGGATAACAACAAATGGCACTTTGTATGCTCTTTATAGGTTTTATAGGTAAAATCTTAATCTGCAAAGTACCAAGTAACTGTAGCTCTCAAATGTATGCAGTGCATTAAAAAGTACAATATTTCTCTCTTAAATGTTGTGGAGTATAGAGTATAATGAAATCAAAATACTCAAAGTACCTCAGAAATGTACTTGAGTAAATGTAAATGCTAACTCCTCCTCCTGCTCCTCACCCCCCAGTGCCCTCTGCCAGCATGACCCGCCTGGTCCGCTCCCGCACCGCCTCTGGCTCCAGCGTCACCTCCTTCGATGGCAACCGCTCCCGCTCCCACACCAGCGAGGGAAATCGCTCCCGCTCGCACACCAACGAGGGCAACCGCAGCCGCAGCCACACGACCGAGAACCAGCGTGGCCGCTCTCACACAGACTCCATGGACGGCACGGCCAACAGCAACGTGGACCAAGCCGTGCCCAAGTCCACCGAAGTGTCCTGCTAAGTGAATCCCCGCTCTACAGACACCCAAACCTCTGAAGATCCCTTCGGTTTGTGCTGCGCTGCCTCTAACTGACACACAGACACACACATTCCTATGCACGTACACACCGATGTGGAGAGGGAAACTGAGATAGCGTACCTGGAATTGTAAAAACGCACAATGGACACTCACCTGCAGACTATTCAGTGCATCCGAGATGCCCCATTTTGAAAACATGTTTTTAGAGTGGGAGGTCAGGGTCAACTGTATGACGGTTATGTCATTCTGAGGGACTCAAACATACTTCAACAGAAAGCGCTCCTGAGCTCCTTGGTCAGGTGAGTGTGTAGTCAGGGGCAACGCAACATCCGGGGACACCGAATGTTGGAGAAAGCTGTGGCTGCGAGTACGCCAGCGTGTACATGTATCTCTCATAATCTCTCATGCATACAAAATAATTTGTTTTAATTTCCGTTTCTGCATTCCCTCACCATGTTTGTATCCATTTTTACCATATTGACACAGCTTTCTCAAATTTACCTGACTGTAAAATGACTGTTTTCTGTTTTCACTGTAATTGTTTGATCATTTATTCTTTACGTTCCATGTTTGACGTGTTGTCGTTTGTACGTAGGAGCAGATTTGTAGATGTGGAGAGTGAATGTGTGTGTGGGGGAGGGCACTTGGATAAATAAAAATGGCAGTTTGCCTCACACATTGCTATTGAACTTTGAAAAATAGCAAGTATATTAACAAGTATATCCTGTGTATACAGCAAATATTGTTTCATCTTGCCAATGTACTTTATCTTTGAGTTTTTTCAAAACATTCTCTTATTTGACCAATTACACATCTGTTCACTGGTGAACTTATACATTTCTTCAGGAATCAAATGAAACTTTTTAGTACATTCCAATGTGACTGTATGATTCATCATTAATCAAAACACACTCTGAAACACAAATTCAAAAGCTTTTACATCGTATACTTTATTAATGGATCATGGCTTCAGACAAAAAGTTTGTTTTCTGTTTTTTTAATGATGATTTCTATGTAATCAAGCACAATGGAACAAAGATGTGCCATGGAATTGTTCACTCTTTAGATGTGACGCTCCTATGTGGTTGTGGATTTTTGGGTGAGTGAAGTGATAGGTCCACATGATAACATGAGGATAGCCATAGAAACTTACCTGACACCTTCTGCTCCCATATTGTACTTGCACTACAGCAACATTCTGCTTTGTAGAACACAGCTTTGTAAAGATGCGCTGCACAACCGTCTAATGCTGTAGACAGGCATTAAAATGACATAACAGTTTGTATTTATTAAAAAAATTACAATAAAAACCGTGTAACTGATCTTCCCTGATCTTGTCATTATTGCATTTTAACATGCGGTTCAAAAATAAGGCTCCGTCTTTGGCATCTCAGTCCATTTTTGCCGTTTTAACATTCATGAAAAAGTTAATTTTGTGAAATATAAAGGAAAATATATACAATAAAGCCTTACTATCTAAGATGACTTGTGAGTTTAAAGACAGACAATGTCTGACTGATTGAAAAGCATTACCCGTGCATAAATAAATTAAGCCTTCAATATTTCACACACAGGATGAATATTTTTTTCATTTTCATTTGCAAAGACACATCATGCTTTATGAATCCATTCTGGAGACACATATATTTCATATTTACAGATTTTTCCAATAGGAAAAAAAGACCATAAGAAAATCCCTTGTACAAAATCATGCATGTTACAAATACAAAACATTGCATAACAAAAAGAAGAAGAAGAAAGTCAGGATGCTCCCACGGGCAGAGAGCATGTTTGACGCATGTTAGTTCACGACTTCTGGGTAACCATAGTAACTCTCCAGCTCGGCGAAGATGTCGTTGGGGTTTTTGCAGCTGAGGTTACAGAAGCAGGCCTGGACCCACATCATCTTCCAGGTGAACCCCGTCCCGTTAGGACACTCGTAGTCTACGTCGATTGTTTTGGACTTGTAGGGGATGCAGCAGCGCTCGTCTGTGCACACGCCGCAGTATTTGGGCCTGTACTGCTTCTTGCTGGTGCAGCCAGAGATCGTGAGGTTTGAGGGCTGTTCTTCTCTGTAGATGTTCAGACACTTCTTTCCCGGCTGACGGAGGAAGGGTACAGAAAGATGTAAAGCCTGGGAACCTTTTCACATCCAATAGTTTTTATCACGCAATCCTGGTTTGGCTTGCTTAAAATATAAAAGAGAATGGCTACCTTTATGTGTTTGGTGATGTCGACCTCACAGGGCCGCAGGTTGCAAAGGCGAGACTCTTTGACCAGCTCACACTGCTCATTGGCGTTCGAGATCCTCATGGACAGGCTGCGGCCACAGGTCTTTGAGCAGGGGCTCCATGATGTAGTCTGGGTAATGCAGTTCTTGTGCCAGCTCCTGGTCTCAGCGGGGGAAGCTGGAGCAACATAAAGACGTGGGGTGAATAGATCATGTCTACAGACAAATGTGACAGTTCATTTTTGATTCGCACTGGTACATATTGGTTTTATTTAAAATGCCGAGTCATGCCAACTAAAGGAAACTAACACAAAAAGAACTGATGCATGAAATGATGTAAAATATATCAACATAATGATTTAAGCTGACAACAAATAAAAGTCAAACGCCCTGAAAACTGTTTAAACATTCTACTGTCTCTGTTTTTAATCTAAATCTCTCGGCTGCATTTGCCAAGTAATCTGGATCCGATTAGTGTCCTTATGCAACACAAAGATCTTTCGTTCAGGTTATTCCCTCCAATGCGCTGCTCCACTAAATGACTGGAAACTGGATGTGACCCAAAAACAGTGTGAGGGCTTCCACAGGAAAGGGTTAGTCTGTCCCTGCGCACGCGCACACACACACACACACACACGCACACACACATACCTCAGGATCCTCCAGGACCACAGACTGTTCTTACACAACCACAGACTTTTGACTGCCAATTTTGCCAACACACCTGCAGTTATGTTACTTATCAAATCCAATCATATCCATCCACACTAGAAATCAACATAGAAACTCCTTCTATAAAATATGCATTTGAAAATCAGCACTAATTTATTATCAGAAATATCCAAATAAATAAAACCATATGAAGTCAGAGGGAGCTTTGGCCTCTTGCAACTGTTTTATTTTTGTTTCGTTTCGTTTTTTTACGTGTACAATACATCCAACTGTACATATATATACTATATTATACTATACTATACGAAGTAACTACATTCTCCAGTCCTTTAAAAAGCCTCTGGAACCTGAGAATTAGTTCACATAACCATGCTTATAAAGCAATGACACTGTCTATAATAAATAATAATGAAGAGTCTTTAAATGCCTAGTGCCTTAAAAATGCTAATAATTGCCTTGGCTATTCCTTGTTTGTGATGTCATACAATACTTAAAGCATTCCCTTTGATTCAGCTCGCCTTGATGTTTTCAGACTCAACCGTGAACTGTGTTGCATTTCAGGGAGCTGGAAGGAAATTAAGGGATTTGGCAGTGTTTTTGGAGAAAAAAAAAATGAAGGAGGGTTTGCAAGATGAAGCCCAACTTCACAGAGCAACATAATATACTACTCCCATATATCCAAGGCATCCTACCATCTACTGCGTGTCGCGGCGCCGTCTTGCGCCCTCTTTTGGGTTCATCGCAGATCCATTTCTCGCAGCACTGTCCCCGGACTTTGACCCGGCGTGGGGTTTGGCACCACACCCGCGGAGGCTGGGACTCTGTGCACAGTGCCACACATCCGATGGCACCGTTCACGCACACACACTGGTATTTACAGCTGGGCTTGAAGCTCTGACCGTTACGGTAGATCACACCGTCGTGCTCACAGCCTGTTCCCACCATATCTGGCAGAGAGGAACGACAAGCGGTCATATATTATTGACACATGCCAGGCAAACTGCAAACACTTGGAAGCTCTGGTTTGACACTTTCTTTTGCAGGCTGAGATCTTAACTTTAAACCAGTTAATGAAACGTTTTCCATTAGCTATCGTCCGAACATCAGTGTCAGATGGACCTTTCTTCACCACAGGTTGTGGGGAGTAAATAAAGACCAGCAAGAGTCACGGACAGAAAAGAACTTCACATACAAAACCTTAACTGCATACACAAAAATGACAACTATGCGCTAAATGATCAAATAAAAAACACATAAAAATAGAACAGTTCTATTGAATTACTGCTTTAAACCTATTGTATTATGATCACATTATTACAGCCGTAACCACAAACTTTGACTCCTTTTTTCCCCACATAGTTCCCCACATAGTTAGGGAAAAGTCTGTGGCAAGTGACACTTAAGAATATTATTAATAGTAAAAGTTTTTTGTTGCATGTCCAGGACTTGAATATTATTTCTCATGTGTAAACACCCCCAAAACATATGCAATTTAGGCTTTTGATGTCAACAAGTCACTTCCATAATGTGGTTTGTAATATGAGCCACATCCCATTTGTGGACATGTTGTCAAAATATCTGTGTTAAATACCTCATGCAACCGCAAACTACTATATGAACAAATGAAAATCACAGAAGGTGCCTGTGGTACCAAGCAGGCACATTGGCATTGGTACATTAAAGTGCATCAATACTCAGGTCAACTGAGTGGCACCGGTGTTCTTACAACCAGTGTGGATATGCAGCAAACACCTGCTCTACTCAGATCCAGTCTGTGCTGTAGTGTGAACCTAAAACACCACATCAGAAAATAACAAAAGCTGTTCCTGCTGTGTGAAAACATTGTTTTGTGGTTTTTTGCTGAGTGACACTTACATGCACACACTCCTTTTTCGTACCTAGGCTTGTCCAAGCTGTAGTCACAGTACAGTCCCTTGTGGTAGTCGCACGTGTCTGCCTCATTGCACACCTCGCCCACCTGCCGAGCGCAGGTCTTGCAGCAGTCACAGCCGTCCATGAGGAGGCTCACGCCCGGCGGACAGGTAGGGGTGACCCCGGGACACTCGCAGGGCCACTTACAGTACTGCGTCCGATTGTACAGGTCCGCAGCTGGGGATGTGACGGCTGTGGCAGGCGGCATGGCAGTGGAATTCTGGGAGTAGGCCTGGAGAGAAGAAAATGGAGAAATGAAGCCTAAAAGAGAGGCTCAACAAAAACGCTCTTAAAAGTAAATGCAGTGTGCACAACAACAATGTGCAGTTCTCATTTGTAGTCATTTCACTAACATATAGGGTTTTTGCACCAACTGCCTCCTCATTATGCAATTAATTCATCTCTATACCATCATGAACGTTCATTACATTGAAAATACAATACTAGCTTTGTTCACACAAAGTCTTAGGCTTCAGTAGCTTCTCTTTTTCTGCGTTTGTGCAAAATCAAAATGTCAAATGTTATGACATGAAAGGTATTTGACCCCCTGTGGTGAGGCAACATTCTTAAAATCCTTAATCCTGAATTCTTTCATATGCAGCCCTTTTTGGTAAGCCTGTATCAGAAACACCTCTGCTGCACTGCCTACATGGGTGAAATACATGGCAGACAGCTAACGCCTGCACATGGTGTGCAATAAATCAAATGAGACTATAAAAATGAATTAAACGCCCAGCGGAGATAATCTTGTTAAATCAGTGACAACGTCTAGTCTTGTATGTGCTTAACACGCTGGAAGTGTTCCATCATCATATTTAAAATCTGCAACTGTGCTGAACAGCTACAAAATCCAGCCAATGAAACTTAATCAACGTCTCCCCCCTCAACGTGTTTTGACACAGTAAAGCGCTCTGCAGCTCTTAAAAGCAGATGTTCTCACTGACACAGGCCACGTGAGCCACATTAAAAGCCCAGCACTTGGAGTTTAGTTTTGGCTGGTGGAAGGCAGAGGATGCCTTCTGTCAACAAAATTAAAATCTGCTAATAAATAAATAATAAAATCATAACAGATATTTAAGATTGAGACACACTGAAGCTGTAGCAGACACCATATGATGTCCATCATAATTGCCACACTGTTGACTGGTCTAGACGGGGCAGCAAACAATGCATTGGAGGTCCAATATTGTCTGTATGCTCATAAATCATAATATCATATGCTTGGAACAGCAGAGCACTGAAAGACACACATATACACACACACATACGTGCATGAACACTTAATCTGCAATTCATTGTGAGGAAACATGCTTAATCATCTTATGCGGGTCGTACCCTGTGCCACATCCCTGAGCTTGTTCTCAGCACTCCAATGGAATTATTAATAACTGCTGTGTACAGCGTTGAACGCTAATGCAGATAAATGAGTTTTAATCACGGCTGTGCCACTGAGCCATTCCTCAGAAGAGTTCATTTAGCCCGCAGCTATCAGGCTAATTTACAGAGAAGGAAAAAACAATAACCAAACACAGCTCAAGACCTGTCCATCACTGTAACAGAGAAAGGAGAGCAGAGAGAGGGGGCGCTCCATAAAGCAATTATGAAAAACGTGGGGTAAGCCTAATGCAGTCATCATGCTGAAATCGTTCATCTTTGCTAACTAAATTCGGCATGATTTTATTTACAAAGGTTTTTTTTTTAATCACAGTCACCGTCTCTAAATGAACTAGAAAAACAGACATTTAAGAAAACTTTAGCAAGCACAGAAAGACGCTCAAGTAATTTCATCTCAGAATATTCATATTTGATCAGATTTAGGCTTCAATCTTTGTGACACAACTCTTCAATATCATCATCTCTTTGAATGATCTCCATTGTGACCTCAAATAGCTGTCATGTTTTGGTGCTGGCCAATGAAAATGGTGTTTTCCTTGCTGTGAAAAGTGACAAGAACTGATGGCCTCCCTCTTCTGGTTTCATCTTTTTCCTCCAGTCAGCGTCTGGTCAGATCAGATGACCGCTGCTCAAGTGGGACAACGTTTGAAAGAAAAAAACAAAACACTTTTTCCAAAAATGCCAGGGGGCAATGGACAACCTGTTACTCAGGTATTGGTTTCCCTCCAAATGCAGCGTGGCAACGTGGCTGTTGAAAACATGCTAAAACTTTAAAAGAGGCCATGAAAGCAAGAGGAATGTGATAAATTGCATTACTACATGACATTACATTACCAGCTAAAATTATAATAAGATGATATAATGTAATATGACCTCATTTTAATATTTAACATTGTATCACAACATTCGAGGGATAATTTAGTATATTTTGACAATTGTTACATTAATTACCTTTCCAGTTGCTAAATGGCTTTAAAACTCCATGGCCTTAGATCTGAGCAAAACAATGAAGACTCCAATTTTCTGTAAAAACATTTGATTTTTTACTCCAAATCAAAATTGTATTAATTTAGCATCCTTTTTAAAAAAGCGGATCCCCAGACTGAAAGATAGATCCTGGAGGAAACCATTAATAAAGCCATTCAAAATAAAAGCTGTTTCCTCGATAACCACGAGGTGGCACTAAAACATTACAGTCACACTGCAGGCTTAACCCCGAGATGATTGATGACAAAAAAAAACCTTCTCTTCAGAGATATCCGGCACTTTGGTGGGAATAATGGGGTTCAGGTCAGTCAGACTAATCAATCAAGCGTACCCTGCCCCAAGGTAAGAAAACTTTCCATAGTCAGTCAGCAGACACTTATCTTTTGGGGCCACATCTACAGATAACCTTAAAAGTAACAATGGGAACCCTATAATGCATGGAAGGATGTGCTATTAGAGGGATGATCTCTGCAGGAGGAATAACAGCTAATGGAAACAAGCTCATGAGATGACACCCCAAGTCCCTATAGGAAGTGTATAGCAGCTTTTCATGGTGTAACTAGGAACACTGACATCATCAAATGGGCAACAGAGATGCATATTCTCAGAATAATATTAATTCACCTCACTGCTCCTCTCTGCATCCTGAAAGTGAGATAAGTATGCAGCTATTCTATCCTCCATCCCACCTGTTGAATCCCGGCTGCTGTTAGAATCCACAACAGGAGCCAACTCATCACTGGTGAGGAACTGCAAATGCATCGAATCCAGAACTGGTTCCCGCTTTAAACGCTCAACACGCCGCCCTCTGCAGGTGTGCTACATCCTTGTCCCATTGCTGTCATCTCCGTCATCTGCAGTCTGGACCGGGGCTGACTGCCTGTTAAAGAGTCCGGGCTGACGTAGGGTTTGACAGGACGAGCCCCGCATACTTCTGACAGGGGACGGTTTCTCCTCTTTTCCCCTCCGCTCCACTCCACTCCCACCCGATCCTCCTCCTCCTCCTCCTCCTCCTCCTCCTCCTGGCAGCCCCGGTGCTTTGGGCGTGTCTGGAAACCCAGAGACACCGAGGGCCAGGCAGAGGTCCCTCTGACACTTCACTTACTGCTGCTTCATTTAAGATTGAAGGACACGTGCCTATATTTATATGCTTTAATAATGTCTCCTCTTCATACCGTCCCTGAGAGATCCTTTCCTGACAGGACCTCAGTCATCCACAGTGCAAAAAATAACATTCAGAAATCCAGCTAATATGAGGCTTCTGCAGTCTGTTATTCATTACTCTGTCTTTTTAGTGCAAAAGGTCCTCTTCCTTCTCATTACAGCGGCCAATAACTCGTTATATGTGCAGTACATGTGGGCAAATATTAATGTGTACACTGCACCTCTTACAGACCAACATATAGATCACAGTGGCCTTGATTGTGGACTGACGTGTAAAATCTGAGCCAAAGACGGTGCTTCTTCAATTTTGTTTACTGCAATCTGCATCTTAATGTCTGCTTGTTGCCTCAATGAGTGCTGATGCTTTGGGGCTGCTACTCTCCCATCGAGCCCCACAGAGTCGCATCTCACCTTCACCTCATCTGATCGGACCTCATCTCTACGCACCTCAAGGCCACACTGCCTCAGCCACACACGACTCGGCTGCAGCCGCAAAGGTGCACGCGACTTGTCAAAGACGAGGATTTGCCCTTAAGAGGAGTGAATAAATATCCCCTGCAGGCTGCCTGCCTCCTACCCATAGTGCATATTTTTTAAGGCTGGGGCTGTGTGTCTGGCTCACAGATGCTCACTTTTAAATCAATGATGTCATCTATCTCAAAGTCTGCGACTTTGCTTCCTTTTCGTTTTCCTGGAAATTTGAATGTTCTTCTGTCAGACGACGCGGACGAGGGCCAAAAGGATTCCACTTCAGGCTGCAATTTAACCGTACGGAAAACGTCTTTTATTTCAGTTATGCTGGACCTCTCTTAAAATATCACTGAAAGCTCTGTGAAAAATAGGCACAATAGGCAACAGCAGAGACACACAGAGAGAGAGAGTGAGAGGGAAATGAGCACTTTGTGAAGGAGCGAGGTGCCCCAGGTCTGAACCCCTATTATTTACAGGCAGGCCTCTTATCCCTGTCAGAGCGCTGTCAGCCTCTGTGCTGATCTGAGCAGTGCTTCTCTCTCTCTGCTCTGACCGGGACGACCCGACCCCTCCAAAGCACAATGCAGCCACTCTCTCTGTCTTTTGTATTTTTTCTCTTTAGTTTCCATAGTGATAGTTGGTTTCTTTTTATGATTCTTGAACTCCTAAAGTAAGAGTTTCTATTGTATTGGTTTTGATGATTTTCCATGCATGGCATTATGCAAACTAGGAATCCTCTGGGACTAAAGGTAGAAATCTGATTTAAACCTCTTGTTTAGTGCAGTTAAGACAGGATGAGTTTTCACATTTTCCTCATTTTTCTGTGCTGTCAAAGGATTCATTAACCTTATTTGATTCCTTTTTCCATAGTTGGTGGACTTTTTTAATGATTCCCTGTAGACTAATTTGCTTGGATGCGTGTATGTATCCAGTTGCAGCAAGAAGTGTATTTCTTCATTGATACACTCAATTATCTGTGCCTCACAAAGAGGCTCGCAGGAGAAGATTACCTCAAAGTCTTTCTTTCAGAAAGTCTTTCAGAAAGTCTTTGAGGTAACATGTGGTTAACGTTGTGAAAGGGCTGTAGCTTGGTTAGGTTTAGGCACCAAAAGTACGCACTGCAGTTCAATGTTGCCTCATTATTTTACCCAACCCAAACCATGATCGTTTCCTGAACCTAACCAAGTAGTTTAAGTAGATAAACCTAACCAAACTGTGGTTTACATTGTGAAACGGTCAGTTTGGTTAAGTTTAGCCAGCAAAAGTACTTGGTAAAGTTTCACACAGGACTCAAACAGCAGTCAGTCTGCTAGGCAAAATTCCAGTGTTTGAGCTATTCTTCCATCCTGACCTCTGCGCTACATGTAAAAAAAAAAAAGCCTTCGAGGCAAACTTCTCCCATGTGCAACAAGAAGCCAATTTGGACTTAAAACATTGTTACCATTATTGCATGTGTTTTGGTTGCAAGATTAAAGACAAAGTGCACAAAAATACCACCCGTTACTTTGTGTGTCTGCGTGTGTCTCGTTAATAGTGATCTGGGGCCTACTACTTTTTACTACTCCTTTTACTCCCGAATATATCGGAGGTGGATGTGCACATTAAGTTAAGTCAGACAGACCGATAACCATCTGATATTAGTTTAAAGGCCAGTCCGCTCATTTTGAGACGACCAGAAATGAAAAAACCTTGAGAAGAAGCTGTTCTGTGATTCATTTATGGAGATGTTTTCTGATTTTAGATTTTTTCAAAAGATTATCTGTGCATTACTCACTTTCTCAGTCTCTCTTTCTCCTTCGCTCTTTCATCCTCTGACCTGTCTCTACTTGTCTGTCACAGACTGGCTCGCTCACACACCAAATGCCTTTCCATCCTCCTCTGAAACAAGACAGAGGCAGGAAAGAAAAGTTTCAGACCACAGGCGGCATCATTCATGCTCATGTCAGCATTTGTCATCCAATTTCTGTTCTGATAAGAGAGCAGTAGTTAACAGCAGAGCTTTACAAGGAAACTAAAGTATGCATCAATAGGTGACGTCAATCAAAGTGCAGCTGCGTGCAAACTCCACTGTGTTCTTCATAAAGTCTGTTGTGGTGCATTTTGCAAAAATGTCTGATAATGAAAGCCAGGTCTGAGGCGACTACTGCTTTGCTCGCACATGATGCGGATGTTTGTCAGCTGACTTGAATTCAGGGTGTTTATTGTTTCAGTCAGCATTTGAAGTGGAAGGTTGTTTAAGGGAAAGATTTAACAGAGAGTGGGAGCAGAAACAAGAGTACTAGTGTATTAATGAATTAAATTATTGTCTTAAAGTAAGTATTTTCACATAATGTTAATTTTCTTTCTTGCCAAAAGTTAGATGTGAAGATTAATACCACTCTCATGTCTGTCCACAATAAATTAAACTAAAGCCAACAGGAGATTAGCCTAGCTCCGCATGAAGACTGGAAACAGGGGTAAACAGCTAGCATGGTTCTGTCCAAAGGTAAGAAACGTATTCCACAGCACTGCTAAAGCTAACTACTCTAATTACTGTAACACATATCTTGTTTGTTTAATTCATACATTAACTATTTCCCAGAGTCTTTTTGTCACTGCGAGGTTGCCAGGCAACGAGGTGAGAGTCAAGGAAGGCCAAGTTCGAGCAAGTTGTAGAAAGAGTTTCAGTGAATTGTTGTTTCAACAGTTTGGTTAATATGTTATTATTATTCACATTTAGGTGCTGGTAGGTAGATTTGTACATTTTGGACAGAGCCAGGCTGGCTGTTTCCAGTCTTTAGTTTCTATTTTTATTTTACTCTTTCTACAGATTTGCAATTGTGTTTTTTATTGTGCTCTCTTATTGTATTGATGACTGTGCTGCTGCTGCAACAAAACAATTTCCCTCACGGGATCAATAACGTACATATATTGACCCTTTCATCTAACTCTAAATCAAAGCATATTTTCAAAAATGTTGAACTATTCATCCTCTTCAGGCCTTGAGGATATCCCAGCATGCACTGGGTGGAGAGCTGGCAACACTGTAGATACGTTTCATTCAAACATTCATTCATATTAATGATGAGCTAAAAGAACACTTGATTTGCATGAACTGAAAGTCTGGGTAGAAACATGTAATCAAACCTGAGGTATCCGTGCTGGTCATTGACCCAGTGTGTCACCCTACCCCACCCAGGCTTTGGGTGCATCACGATCCTGTATGTGAGGCAGAATAAAACACCCCCTGAGTGCTGTGCAATATTGGTCCCATGAGAGTGAAGGATCCAGTAAATCACTCCAGGCAGAAAAATGTGATACATGGTCTGATTACGGAAGCCAACCATCTGTGACTCTAGTTTTGCATAGCTGGTCAAACTGAAAATCCCCTCATTAAAATCTCCTCAACTCACAGAGGAGCCTTGAAGTCAAACCATGTTTTGGAAATCTCCGAGCTTCAAAGTCAAGTGGAGTCGGTAATCCTCCTTAGAATGGGAGAATGAATTTACAACACCTTGAGGCGACCAATAACTGCTGAGGTGATACATAAAAAAAAAAATTCCCTCACAGCACACCATCAGTGTGGGAACATTTTCTGAACATCACATCACACCTTTGCAGCCAGTGGCCTCATAATAGACTGTAAACTGCTTAAAAACAGCAGATTGTGTTTTCTCTGCAGCTTGAATTAGCTCAAGATCAGATAAAGTCTTGCTGCAAATATACAGAGTGCATTTATAGCTAAAGAGAACGTTAATGTAAGTGCAGTGTTTAATACAATAAGTTGACATTAATATAATATCTCTTAAATGAGAAATAATTAAAACAAAAACAACAGTAAAATATCCAGATCAGACAAATACACTTTAAAGGAATAGTTCCACATTTTGGGAATAGGCTATGTTTTCTTACTGAGAGTCAGATGAGAAGATTGATACCACTCTACAGACACAAGCAGAGCAATCATATCCGTTTAAACTTGACTGAACTTTGTGAGCCATATGTGCTTAAACTATATGAGTGGCTTGTTTGTGTGTGTGTGTGTGTGTGACAGAAAGGCATGGCAGGCTGTGCTCAGACCAGTCCAGTAATTATACTGTCCTTATATAGCTGTGGTCTGAGACTCATGGACTGAGGAAAACATCTGCTGGGCTCCACAGAGTCAAGACTCCTACACGAACTCAAAGCACAGTAATAGTGAGCGATTCCTCATGTAGCTCGCTGTGTCGCAGGCATTCGTTAACACTGTTTAATGCATAATACTGTATTAATGATGGATATAAAACCATAAAATTGTTGGCCTGGTAAAGCCAACAGCACACAGGTACAGTTCAAACAAAGCTAGGCTCAGAAGTCAGCTATTTAAACTTTAGATTTATTACATGAAATGCTCTCAGCATGTTCTATACGAGTAAGGCTGGATGTGCAATACATACCTGAGGAAAATATATATTTAATAATTGATGCATTATTCCTCTGACAGATTACACAGCTTTGTAAATGATTCTCCGCCTTTAGTAACTTACAGTTCCTGACGAGAGATGTTGCTATAAAAATGAAGTTTCCATTCATGCCTGTGTTTTTGTTGTTAAGTGGAAAATCACAACACATCGTGCAAACATTTAGTAACGGCCCTGCCAAAAACAATTTCAGTTTCAGGTCCAGTTCTGTCAGCTTTGAGTAAAAGGCTTTGAATGAAAAGTGGTGTGTTACACACGTACACACTGTAGATGCAAATGCATGCAGACATTTCCACGCACAAGTACACACGCCAGGGGCTCAAAGCTAAACAATAATTTGCTTTTGATTAAAATGATTTATACCAAAGGCTTTTACTGTCCATCAATATTCTCTCCAAGCAACTTATTTCCAGTGGCTGCTTGAGCAAAGCTAGATTTATAGATCTAGTGAAACATTTGTCTTTTCCTATGAAAGACCTGCATTAATATTTCCTCCTTAGCTGTCTGCAGCTACCCACCTAGATCAATCAGGATAGTATTAGTCAAACTCAGCGGAAATAAGACGTTTAAGAAGGCAATCTTTAGTCCAAGCCATATTTGAAAAAAAGCATTTTGCTCTTTTTGTCTCTGGTTTGTGTCAGCTTTCGGTTTACTCAAAAGCTGCTTATATCACATTTTAAGGCACATTTTTCCAGGCATTCTCACTATAGTAGAAGTTAGCGTGAAAATTGTTTCAATTTTAATTTTTAAAAAAACGTTTCTGGTCATTTCTTCTTGATCATGATCAGGAAAAACCATAAAAAGAGAGTAAAAGAATTCCGATACTCCCGACATGAGTTTAAAGGAATATTTCGGAGTTTCATGGTATCAAAAATTCAACATTTGTGTGAATATGGCTTTTTTTGTCCAGGTCCTCACCTCAAGACCAGGCTCAGACATTTATATACCCAATAATGCTTGTTACTAATCTCTCTCTCTCTCTCTCTCTCTCTCTC
>JAVQJF010085802.1:0-21304 GCA_036023855.1 Gadopsis marmoratus
AGCTCCAGGAAAAAATGCTACATAACATACAGCATGTACGGTATATACAGCGCAAAACACAGAAGACAATAAACACGGTAGCTAAAGGTGACCGAGCTTTTGCCATCAGGACCCTGGACCCTGGGCCGAACCTGCCTGAGGAGATCTGGCTGCAGAGTCAGTGACCTCTTTAAATCACTTCTTAAAACACATTTTATAGACTTGCTGTCATGTGATGTCGTCTTTATATTGTCTTTTTATCGATTTTAGTTATTTTATGTTTTTTGTATTGATTAATTGGTTATCTTGCTTTTTATATTTTACTGCTTTCTGAGTCTCCTGTCTTTGCTTTGTCTGCTACTACATCCTTCTCAGTGTCAGAGAATAGGACTACATCCACTCACCTGAGACAAAAAGGCTATTTATTATGTGATAGCTCATCATTAAGGATTTTGTTTAATCTATATCTTCAGCCATAGCAGCAAAGTTGAGTGGCTCTTTGTCTCTTTGCGCCAACTTGCTAAAACTCAAACAGGAACAACGGGCATAAAGCGTAGCTCACCAACAACGTTGCATCATTTCTTACTAATCCGTCTCAGAGTGACGACTGGACGGTAACAGACAGCACTGACCTCTGCTTGTCCTTCGGATGGTTACTGCATTCGTTTATTCAGGTGTCATTATTGGGTTCTTTTGTATGATTATGTGCCATTACATTGTATAATGTAAATACTACTGAATGACACCTTTAAAAGCAGTGTGCTTAAATGCACCAAAACATTTGAGCACACATATTTATTTACAATATTTCCTCACATATTGTATGAAATATAAGATAAGCTGTATTTGTAGTGAGGAGGCAGCAGTGTCATAGGTTTCTAGTCCACGCAGATCAATACAGACGAAACACCTCTGGTTACTTGAGGAAAGACTCCTCCCTCCCTCCCTCCACGCACACAGCCATGCAACTAAACCTCAGGCTGCACCACAAACACAAGGAGCAGCTGCTCTCCGCACTGCAAACAAACGGGTTAGCAACTAACTATACGGGCTACGTCAGGCTAGGAATAAAACAAATAGTACGCTTCAGACATGGCTAAAAATAGCAACATGGGAGGCAGCTGGGTTTGAACAGTGCAGAAATGCTGACTGCATTAAAGCCCCCCCACACTTTAAGATTTTCCTGACATCCAAACAAAGAAGTACCAACTACCAACAAACATCTCCATGCCCAGGACATTAGTATTATTCCCAATCAAGACAGTGGATTAAGGAACCTAGAAAAAGAAACTCCTCAACTGTCCAACCAACAAGCATGATACTGGACTGTCCTCCTCCAGAAGCTGTGGGTCTTACTACAACAACACGGTCACTGTATACGGGGCCACCGTCTGAGATATTTGGGTTGATGTTACCCACATTTTTCCAGTTGTGGGGCAATGATAGGAAGCGTCTTGCAGCCTGAACATGGAGTTTATGTTGCAAATCGCACTGCTGCTAAAGCATGATGGGAGTAAGAAACATCACACAGGAAGTTACACAACGTGGCTTAGCGAGCACTGTGAACAGCCAGAGCTCAGCGGCAGAAAGGACATGTTGCATTTCCAAATTATGATTTATTTCTTCATGCTACACCGGAGTCACACGCACGCAAACAAGTACTGCTTACTCCTTGCCTCTGGGCAGGGACACCCAAGCAGGGGAGGGTTACTGCCACGCCTTGCTCATGGGCGCACATGGAGTGTGCAGACAAGCTGTGACTTCAGAGGGAACGCCACTGATCTGAAGGTTTGAAGTACGCCTGTTGTTTTAAACGGCCACTAAAAACTGCCTCGACGCGGCCACTCAGAGGGTCCAGCCTCCGAAGCCGTTTTGGTGTTTGCATTTCATATACGGTTACTCAAACAGAAAGGTGTAGAACATCGTTATGGAAAATACCAAAATGTTTACCTAAAGAGCAACCTTTTCCCAAAATACTGCTGGTTCTTTGGTGTTGGTATTCCCAAATGGAAATGGATGGAACATTAACGGGATTATCTGTAATACACAAAAATGTTGCCTAAATAGTGACGTTTCCCTAAAATGCTGCTGGTTCTGTGGCATCTCAGATATGATGATCCTGCAGTGCACCATGGGAGAACGCACATCAAATGAGGCGCATCAGTTATGACTTTCAAAGCGCTTGGGCCTTAACTTTATTCCGTGCTATTGACCCACGGTCACTCCGGTGACCTTGTTTTACTCATCTCAGTCAAGGCTCTCGGTTTTGCTCTAATAAAAAGTCACCGCCCAACTTTACACATCAACACCCCTGCTACCACTTCCACCCCCTGACCAGGACAGGACAGGGATGTGCACTGGACCTGGTCCCCGGCCGCCATAGAAGGCTGACCGCTGCTCCAGCTCCCCTCGGAAGAAGGATGGCTGGATGGGTCAGAAGCAGAGGAGACATTGTGTGTGTGTTTGAGCTGTTCTCTTCTTTTGACCATTAAATGACCGAACGGTCCAATTATTATTTATGTATATACTGTATGTACGTAACTATGGACAAACATTTAAGAGACTTAACAGACGTGAATATGTTCACGTCATGATATGTTCTAAATATGTTCACGTCTAATCAAATCAATTATACAGTTTAAACAGGTTTTAATTGATTCATCTATACTACTGGTATATAACGTGGAGAAGTGGTGTCACAGCATCTAAATTCCTGCTTCTCAAGCTGAGAGGCCAGAGGTCAGAGGTCAGGAGAAGAAGAGTAACTAATATTCCAGAACAGACAGAAGTTATGGAATCTAGACAAAAACCCAAGTGGCTGTCAAGTGGCAGTTTAAACACAGTGGCAGTTTAAACACAGTGGCAGCGGGCTAAACGTGGCCAAGATGCAAGAGAATTGAACTCTTAAACGTTTACACCAGCACATTATGACCCTGTGAATAACAAGGTCATGTCTGACAGTAGGCTTCCATTGCTGCTTTGGTCAGGAGCCCCTCTCTGTCAGGGACCGTCTGAATTACTGTTTGACCTTTTGTCTTACTTTGGTCCTACTTGCTCGTTGCATCATCACTGCTTGCTCAATCTGCTTTGCCAAACCGTGTAAGTACAACATCACCCCCCCTCTCTCTCTCTCTCCGTGTACCCGATTTAATAAATGGTAATACCTGAACTCAACCCCCCCCCCAACCCCAATGTTCCCTAAGCTTTGGAAGAAACTCTGCTGTGGTGAATAAACAGGAAGGAGTTTGTGATAACAATCAGCATGTGATGATGTCACCAAGAGGAAGCCAACACACACACAGCCACTTCCTTTTAAGGCGATACGAGTCAGACGAGCCAAGTGGCTTGTGTATATACACATATCAGGAAATACACAAGTAAGTGTTTGCACCATTAATGTTAAGTGCTTCATGGCATAATGGGTGTTCACTGGAAAATGTCAACGTGCTGCCGCCAAATTCTGGGTGGAGCAGCCATTTGAGTCACCTAAATGGAAGAGTTCGAAAAAGTGAAGCACACTTAAACACCTTCATGAAATCCAGTTACAAAACGCCACCATGTCTTCAGTGTGGATGCTGCCTGCTGGCTCTGGTTGTGTAAATGTATTACAGGTGAACTTGGCTGTGACTGCGTGAGGGACTGAGGCTCTTTGGCTTGTTCCACAGATGACTGGAAGAATGAAAAGGAGACTGAGCTGCGGGTTTCCCCTTTCTTGCCATCAAGCCCAGACTAATCCACTCTTCAGTGCTTCCCTGGTCTTCTGACAGCCACCCAGCACCAAACCGGCCACTTAATCCCCAGGTAGGTTTGTATGCTCAGACTCACAAAGACAAAACAGACCATCAGCAGAAACCTGAAGAGCTGCTGCTGATGGATAATTATGGGTTTGCTACAAAAAAACAAACAAACTGGGGATAAACACAACAGAAATCTGATAATCCAGCCGGTTTTCTAGACCAGTATTTACACCAAATCCTCTACCATTATGGTACGACACACAGATATGTGCCATTTTCCTTCTGGGACATAACAAACGTCACCCTCTTATCGGTCTTCTGATGTCGGAGGAGCAGATTCTGACCATTTTCAATGACACCACCTCTGTGAAAGGCCAATCCTGGCTGATAATAAACACCGTCAAACCTTTTCAAAAGTGAAAATGTCTCCCAAGTCACATCCCTTGTGAGCTTTCACACTGCAGAGGCCTGTGTCACTGCAGTGTTATTGGCAGCATTCACAGCAATACATACCCTGGACTGTAATCCACTACGTTTCAGACAGTTAACAGAAGTCATTATTGATCGAGCTCAGCTGGATCGACGCCGCCACACACGATCTTTGGGTGTGGTCAAGACAGGAAGAGCTGGCCTCAGGCCAAATTCCACGACCGTTATCATTACTGTGATAATATCTGACATCATCCCACTGAAGGGAACCGTGTCCAACTACAAACAGCGATGTTAAAATCGGAGCAAAGAGGCCTAAAACAGAGCCCTTAATATCATTAGTATTTCATTATTTGCCACCATTAGAAAAACGCCAACACTTGCTAATTAAAACGACTAAATAAGACGAGCAAGTGTTTCAGGAACCATTTCAAATGTTGACCTGATGATGGTGCTAGATGGAAGGTTAACGGGTCACCAAACACATATTTCTGTACCAAAATCCAAGGCAATCCACCCCATAGTGGACATATTTCACAAACAACAAAAAATGGTCAACCTCATGGCGGCGCTAGAGGAAAATGTGGGGCATCGCCAAAGGCTTTTAAAACGACTTAACTACTGTTTCTGAACAGTATCGTGAGCCTAGAAGCTCGTAAGAGACTGAAATGTTACTCTTGCACTCACTGGCCGGTTCGACTGTTATATTTCTTGTAATTCTTTGTCAGATCAGATTGTATATTATATCCCTTAGTACCTGCACGTGTCACAAAAAGAGGACTGGATTTAACAGGGTGGAATGAAAGTCTTGGATTGGTGGACTATACGTAACCCGACGACCTCCATCAACAGCCAGCCTTCATCGCAAAAACTCAAATAGGTACAAATCTTTGTGAATTGGCTCGACTGTTCGTGTGTAAACTTACTTCCGAGACCAGTATTGTATTTAGTGATTGTGAGCGATGTCGTTGCTATCTAAATACAGTCAAAGCCCTGCGCTTTGTCACATTAAAGAGCAGTGAAGCTACTTCACGCTACAGGTTGATGTTTACAGCTGCATTCAAATAGTTTGACACGTTACTCCCCAACGTACTGAATTACCAACACTCTGGTCTTCTCCCACTTGGACAGTTTCTCTGAACCCTGGCACACCGAGGGGAGAACAGAAATATGTACAGCAACATGAACATGCAGCAGCTCAAACTGCTCTACACTGACAAAGGTTCTCCAACAGAGTCCCACAATCCCGTGCTGCAACCTTCTGCTTCCATGTTTCCATGCTTGTGGGATGGCCAGTTGGTGAGCCACGTCCCCCTGCCTCAACTCCCCCCCCCCAATCTAAAACTGGGGTGCAGCAACAGCTGATCTTCAGGACCGTCTATTTTTAAAGCTCTTTTGCAGGACGGGCCAACTCATCACGACTGGCATACCATCCTGTCAGAGCACTGATATGATCCCTCGGCTGCTTAAAGGCACCGGCCCCCTCTTTGCTGCACAGATGTGACGGGAAACTGGCCGCACTTGCTGTTTTATTGTTGGAATTCAAGTCACTACCACAAGAAACAGGTGAGGATCCTGTTTGGATATTGCTGGTGCTGACCCAACTGTGCATGGCCTCATCAAACCAAACCAAACAGACCACGCCAACAAAAGGAATGTGCCTCCTCAGGTACTGCAGTGTCAATACTCAGCTGGGCAGCTAACAAAAGATAACATCCAAACAGCCAAACGTCTGCAGCCACCGCAGCTAAAAAGTGACGACAGCAACGAGTGTGTCAGTTAAAAAGTGACATGCAAATTTGCTGAAACATCCGGGACGGGGTTAGCACAGAGCCCAACTTCCTCCCAACTGAAAAAAAAAGGCCCTGAATCAGGGCTATGGCTATGCTGGTTCAGGTTTGTATGCTCCCCTCCTCGCTGTGGGGAAGTGGGACCCACATCAATTCATTTGGAAAATGAATTATGGGCAGGAAAACCAATCGCACATTTCACAAATATAAAAATCCAAAAAGATGCACAGTGATGCTTCATAACAGTCGTGTCATATATTAAACTAAAAGAAATATTCATTATCAGCCTTTGTTTCTGTTGGAACAGTTTCACACCTCAAGTGTAGACTAAAGGCAACACGCAGGAATTCACACTTCAAATAGGGAGACTTGCGGCCTGGAGACACACCAGGTGTTATTCCTACCACAAAACATCCATCCATCCTTCAGTGGGCTCCTCATAAAGACAAAACTGTAAACCCGTCACAACACCAGCCCTGCAGCTCGGTGCAGGCCAGTTCTCAGCCTTAGATCCTCAGGTCCTCCTGGTCGTTCCAGAGTCGAGGCTGAACTCTAAAGGTGACCGAGCTTTTGCCATCAGGACCCCTGGACTCTGGACGACCTGCCTGAGGAGATCAGGCTGCAGAGTCAGTGACCCCTTAAATCACTTCTTTAAACACAGTTTTATAGACTTGCTGTCATGTGATATCGCCTTTATACTGTATTTTATAGCTTTTATTGGTTTTAAAACCGTTTTATTCCCCTTTTTCTTGCTTTGTTTGCTTTATTTTATTTATCTCTTACTGTTTCACGTTTTATTGCTTTCTGAGAATCTGTCTTTGTCTGTCAAAGCACTTTGTAAACCCTGTAAAAGCTGCTATATAAATAAAGTTATTATAATAACAGCGACACTCTCCAGTCACAGAAGTGTTGCTGTATCTTGAACTGGTTTGTTGCGCTGCACTTGCGCAGGAAACCGTCGTGACTTCCAGGCTCCGGCTGCGGACCCTGACGGACCCGGACCGAGCCGCCGGGCCGCCGCAGGGTTCGGGCCGCTTCTCACCGCTCGCTGCCTGGACGGCGGCGAACACTTTGGAAAGTAGTCCATTACTTGTGTCCCGAAAAGTGCATGTCTGTGTCGTGACACTCACCTCCCGCGCTATGAGGTTCAGGGCAGCGTCCTCCGCCGTCGAACGCTCCTTCTTGGCGGAGCGCTTCCTCCCGGCGCCCTGTGTGCCCATGTTGCCCCGACTGACGGAGCTTTGTCCCAGAAACAGTCGGACCGCGCGGCTCTGTCGTGTCGCTCAGTTCGGGGGGGTTCGGTTCGGTTCGGGGGGGTTCGGGCTCCTTCCTGTTGCTTCTGTAGCGACACGCGGACTCAGTCTGTCAGCAGCCCCGCGTGCGCTTATGGTGCGTTTGCGGCTTCAGTCAGAGCCGTTCACCGCGGCTCCGTGTGCTGGCGCATGTCTCCCCGCTGTCGGCTGAGCAGGAAGACGGACTCGAACCTGCCGCTTCAAAGCGCACAAGCTGCCTTCACGTGGCGTCGGATATGCGGCTTCCAGGAGAGAAGCAGGACATGTTGCCATTTAGCCACACTGATGGAAGCGTCACACGGTGCACGAAGAGCGTTAATCAATGTTGAGACGTTGTTCGGTTTGACTGCGAGTAAATTACTTATTACTAAACTAAAGGACCGCGGGTTTGTGCGCTACCGTTCTGTGTTTGGGTGATTTGTAGCTGCGGGGGGGTAGCCTATAGGGAATGTGCTCCTTTTATATAACTGAAAACCTAAAGTAAAACTAAAGCCTAAAGTTCAAAACAATACAACGCCGTCTCTGCGGTTTCTTCCTGCAGTCTTTGAATGCAGCATCGACGTGTTCAGGGCCTCAGTTTGAGCCGGAAAGCACAGCTCCTGCACGGTGTCTCTCCTCTCTTGCTATTTTTAATGATGGCCAGCGAGTTTCTTTAAAGAGATAAACATCCCGTAATGTCAGGCCTACAGATCCCATAATGTCAGGCCTACAGATCCTGGAGAGTGTGTCTGGTCATCATGTCACTGTTGTATCATTTCATTTAAGCCCTGTCATATTTGTTACACTCTCCATCTAAGTCTAACCTCATATTATTTAACATTATAGTTTATTTTGTTGTATTTCTCATTCATTCATAATTTCTACAGAGAACTTTGTTTTGCAGTCTTTTAATTTTAATGATAGAGCACTTTATACTTTTTTTATGAATTCCACATGGACTGTAATTGCATTGCCATGATTCACAACTTTGTGAGGAGCGACAGGCTAATAGTGCATGGTGCAAGGTGTCACACTTCTGCTGTCACAGTATTGCCTACTGGGCTAGTTGTAGTTGTCTGCAAATAATAATAATAATAATAAACATTATTTATACAGCACCATTCATGCAGGAAATGCAGTTCAAAGTGCTTTACAATAAAGAAATAAAGAAATGAAATGCACCAAGTGCTTCACAGAAGAGAATGTCAGTTAAGAGAAATAAAACCTGAACAGAATGTAAGAAATGATAAGCATAAAATTAGCATATTCACAAATAACTATTTTTGTTTGGAAATCTAAATAAAATGCGGCAATAGTTCATAAAAAAAGAATCAAAGAACAGATTCAATGCAGACACATGCTCATAGACTGAGGCTGACACTTCTTTACTACCACAACGCTGCAATAGCGCCCTCCGGTGCTGATACAGTGTCGATACACTGGAAGAAAGCAGGGCCTGCTGCAGTCTGCGCAGAATCTCAGTATAGCTTATGATGTACATGCACAAAGACTACATTTCTGTGTCTAATCTCTAATGGCACGCACTTGTTATTTTCCATACTTAGCAGTACACGTCGATGAAGGAAATTAATATTAAAAGCGTGTTGCGTGAAGCAACAACAGTCTGAAAATGAAATGTTTGAACAGTTTGAATACACACGTGCATTAGAAAGAACCTGAGCACTGTTTCCGTTTGTATCTGGCACGTAGCAACTGAACCAGAACAGTTGCTGCGTAGAAGGGGAACAGCACCAAAGTTTGGGGGAAAAGACCCAAATTTCCCATAACCCTCTTAGTTTTTGTTTGCATACCATAAAAACCTCACAAGTGTGATTGGTAACCCAGAACTGGCTGCGAGGTTTTATGGCCAAGTAGTGGGTGTATACAAGGAAGTGACATGATGCTGTTGGCTTTATACAAGCTGAGACTGGACTTTGGTTTTGCTTTTATTTTTGGTATAACAAGGCGAAGAAGCTGCCTCAGCTGTGGACTCTTACAACGAAGAGGACGTGTGCACTCTTCCGTACAGTTTGGAGTAGCTGTTGCCTCTTAACAGGACGAACACTGACTACCGGATCCGGACCTTTGGACCTGTCCTCCATCTCCACCTGTATTCTCTCACTGTCGCTTGGAGTCAAGTGAACTTTTGATGGGGGAAAATCTCCCGAGGGTGCCAGGAGGAGCCCAGCACACTTTGAGTGGATCAGTGCAGACCCTCAGGGTTAAGATGGTCCTTCTGGGAAGCTCTGGTGTGGGAAAGTCCAGTCTGGCACTGCGATTTGTGAAGGATGAGTTCAGGCGTACATCACCTACTGTAGGCTGTGAGTTCATGACGCTTGGATGGCAGTGGTTACACATCAGGGTGGGATTTATTAACGCAGAAAAGTCCTTCGAAGACAAGGATTTGTCTTAAAGGAATAGTTCGACAGTCAGGGGACATTAGCTTAGCCTACTAGCACCGCCAAATGTTACTAATTACCATGATTGGTCTCTTTAATCAGTACAAAAATCAAAATGTGAAAAGCAGCAGTGACCTCCTGGAGAAACCACGACTTGTCATTTTTACACCTCGGCTATATGTTCCAGATATACGCGAGTGTAGCGTGTTAACGTGTGAGCTGTATTGGCTCTGATAGGCATATTCTTTAAATGCTCTTTGTTTCCAGCCTTTATGCTTAGCTGGGCTAATGTTCCCTGGCTGTAGCTTCACAGAGCCACATGTTGTACAGACACAAGAGTGGCATCTGTCTTCTCATCCAACTCTAGCAAAGAAGCGTTTTTCCCTAAATGTCGAACTTTAATGTCTGTCATCATAGTTTGATAGTATGATTTATTAGTTTGACTTGCATCTGGCACTTATATTTGCGATTTCATACGCATGTTGTACCCCTCCTGAAAAACACTTTCCTTCACTATAGCTAAATCGCACATATGGTCCAGGAGCATCTCTAAAGTCTTGGTAGTGAACAAATGAGTCCCCTCTGGTGTCATTGTGCTGTCTGACCCCCTCAGGTGCCTACCTGACCCAGGTGGTGCATCTGAGTGACGCCACTCTTCGCTTTGAGATATGGGACACGGCAGGACAGGAAAAATACCACAGTGTCACCCCACTTTACTACAGAGGAGCCCACGCTGCACTCTTGGTCTATGATATCAGCAAAAAGGTAAAAGCAACAGACACCTGACAATGGAAGTGACTGCTCTGGTCTCGTCTTGGCTGCTGCAGGTGCCACTGTGTATCCTTGTGTATATGCTTGTGTCATAAAGGAGACATTTATCAGAGCTCAGGCGTGGCTCAAAGAGCTCGGGAAGCAGTACATCCCAGGAACTACTGTCGTATGGCTGGTAGGCAACAAGGGAGATCTGGCACAGGATCGACAAGTCTCAGTGCAGGTACAGACACAGAAAACCACCTTCCTTCACCTCATTCAATCCCTATTTAATATGCAGAGTCACATTTACATGCTGTGTTAACCTACGACGTGCAGTCTTTGCTTTCTTTATGTCGCCATGCAGGAAGGACAGAGTCTGGCCAATGACCAGGGCTTATTCTTTACAGAGACATCAGCCCTGTCAGGGGATCAAATCAGCGAGCTGCTGGTAGCTGTAGGTAAGTAAACGGACATTTTCTTCATTTAGTTCAGCCTCCCAGGTTTGCTCCTTATAGACTACGAGGGTTAAGGATGTTGTTAGGGTCTCCTAACCTTACTAGGGGAAGCTGGATTCCTACACACTTCGAAAAGAGTGTCTGTCTGACAGACTAAGCTCTGGGAATGAAGGTCCAAACTCAAAAGAGAAGCCACCCATCTGCCACTAGAGAGCAGCAGATACCAACACAATTATTGGCAGCACGAAGACTATAAAATGCTGTCTAAGTCCAGATCAGAGCTGCCAGGTTTCTTTTACACCTTAAGTCCTGGCCTCTACAATGTCTGCGTGTTGGTGCGTAACACAGCTGTCTCTGCTTCAGCCCACAGAGTGTACGAGTGTGTCGGAGCGCAGCAGGGAGGCCTGTCAGAGTGGCAGGAGACTCCGCTGGTGGATCTGCATCGCAGAGACACACTCAGTCCTCTTGCATCCTGCTGCAGAGTCGGACCCTAACGTCTGTGACTGTCAGCCGTCTTGCTGCCTGTCTGTGTGTCTCTGTCCGTCTCCATCATTGTAACGCTGCACGTTGGGGTCAAGACATGTCAAATCGAATAAAAAAGGCCTGTAGATTCTGAATCTGTGGTTCTCTGCATTTTGTAACTCCTGACCCTACTAACCAATGCCCAGCACTGCATTCATCCTGCAGTGTGTATTGTGACGACGGGATTAACTAAGGAACACATTTCCAGGTTGTTTTGCACTGATACAATGACCTTTATTCATGGTCTCCTGCCTTGTGTCTATATGATCTATATGAGCTCAGCTCAGCCTGGTATTCCAAATACCATTTTTTTTACACAATAGAGATAAAGATCAAGGTTAATAACCATGATTATATTTCCAATGTGTAACAATATGTTGCATTCTGCTGGTCTGGAGACAGACAATAATTCATTTGTACCACAAAAGTACTGAAAATGATACATAACTGTGCCTACTTTTAATGGTAAAGAACGAAGTCTGTCTGAAATACAGTGTATATAGTGTATATAATAATAATAATACTAATAATAATTGGACCGTTCGGTCGTTTAATGGTCAATCATGGTACACGTGCAGAGAACAGCTCAAACACACACGTTGAAATGTCTCCTCTGCTTTTGACCCATCCAGCCATCCTTCTTCTGAGGGGAGCTGGAGCAGCGGTCAGCCTTCTGTGGGGACCAGGTCCAGAGAACATCCCTGTCCTGTCCTGGTCAGGGACAAGGTCAGGATAGACGCACAACCGGGAACCAGCACAGCAGCCCAGTCTTGTTTGTCACAGTGTTGAGCTATGAGTTAACAGTTTGTGTCAAACATGGAGGCTGGTTGTGTATTGTGGCTGCAGAGACTAACTGGTGGTTCCAAGAGTGGAGCTTTTACTGCTCTGTGATTTAAAACAACGCTGAGCTCTCAGCAGTTAAATCACCACTGCAACAAAGCTTTATTGTGCTGATTGAAACCATGCTTCTGGGATGCCTGAGGGACTGCTGGTCCTCGTTTGGTCTGGATGCCTCACAGAAACAAAGAAACACCTCACGCTGAGTAGATGAAATGGAGTAGAAATAAAATAGGGATGATTTGGGTATCATTATGAGAGTATAAATATTGTGAATAGAAAACAACTTTCAGTACTGCTGTTTCAGATTTTGCAGATGTTGCTCAAACCCCCTCGACTGATCTCCGTCAAGCTTGTCTTCATTTTAAACGGTTGAGCTTTAAATACAACCAAAGTAAGGATAAACCAATGACGAACTGGAGTATGACGTACTAAAGAGTTATTTGACAAGTACAATACAAAGTTAACTGATGCTTTTTTCTTGATTCAACTGAATTGAAAGTTTTTTGGCTGTTTTGAAATGCTGTATTGAGGAAACACAGTAAGTAGGAAGTAGCGTATGTTTTAAAGGGTCCTTAAGTGTGGTTTTCAAAATCTGATTTAATAGTTATGTACACATGAAAATCCACGAAGGGTGAAACCTAATATCATATTTGGTAAGTTACCAATCTTTATCCTGCTTTATTCATTAGAATAAGATATTAAATTAAAGGTTGAAGAATATAGAAGCATGTTACCCCCTTTGCCGTCCAGAGTTCGACAAATTCCTAACTTTAAATGACAACAGTGTAACTACATGTACCTCCACACAGGAGAGGTTTTACAGTAGAAGTAGCCAAGCTAACGTGGCTAATAACAAGAGTGTCTATTTTGGTGTAGTGGCCACAGCTGAAATGTCAGGTCAGGTGATGCACATTAGACCTGAAAGACCTCTTCCCATACACGTCCATGTAGCTGCACATCAATGACGACAATTTGTATGGTTCTTTCTGATGAGTGCACCACACTGCATCACAGCTGGGTGTACTGGATGTCACCCGTAGAGGTCAGTGCAACAATACTTTTCCTCCCACTACATCCAATGTGTAGCTGCTCTTATACCTAAACTTATAACATTACATTCTGACTAGATTTTCATGTAGATAATTTAATTTATGGATTTTCTTACTTGCAACTTCCTTCAATATGACATCACATCCAGTTTTAAGTTTGCAAGTACTTTCAAGATATTTCAAAGAAATAACAAACCTACTTTTCTTAAGTTGCTACTAACAAAGAAACAAAGAAAAGTACGTCTCTTATATCTCTGACACACCTTGAAAATACTTGCGAGCTTAAAACTTCTATATGTCATATAGAAGATAACAACTCCACTAATTAACATAATGTTTAGAGAAAAGAACTCATACAATATATTAGAAAACTCTTAAATCCTTTCAAACCTAAACCTAAATCTCACAAATGAACATTGAAAATTGAGAGCACAATAGATCAGTCAATCATCCACAGCATTTTTACTGTGTGATGGATCCAAACAATGCTGTCACCGTCAGCTGTAAACCCAGATGCTCATTTCTCCGTGCAGCTTTTCGGCCAAATCTCCCAACCGGCCTGACCCGTCTGCCTGCGTACCAGGAGGCATCGATGTCGGGATCTGGACAACACAGGCACTCAAGGGACACGGAAAGAAGAAACAAATCCCAGTTCTCCCAAATTATGAAAAAAACAAATGCATTTTCTCACTTAACCCAGGTGGCATCCAGCTGTGCACCGAGAACACACCAGCTGAGATCCCTGTTCACACAAAAGGTAAAATACAGCCATTCAATTCTGAAAGAATACATTTATGATGAAGCGATATTTAATTTTCTTTATTTGGATTGTTATTATTTCATTTCTTCCATTTTATAATCATTTATTTATTGCTGGTCATTTTCATTTCATTTAATTCCACCTCTCTGTTCATCGTTCACAATGTTCTTTGGCTGTTTTACTTACTACATAAATAAATCAGTAATTGTAAAGTTATGCGATTGGCTGTCTGACATCCAATCACGTAACTGGCTCTCCGCTGTTTGTCATTCAAGGCAAACTTTGTCCGAGTTTTTAAATGTAACAATTTCATGGTTATGTATATTGTATTTTATTGTATATATATATAAAACAGAATCAGTAGTGGAAGAAGTACCTGGATCTTTTACTTAAGTAAAAAGTAGCAATACCACAGTGCAGAAATACTCCGTAAGAGTCGTGAATTCAAGTATTCATTATGCAGAATGGCTCAGTTCACAATAATGTATATTATATTATTGGATTATTGAATTATTGATACATTAATATGTTCATCACTTTAATGCTGGAAAAGGTGGAGTCAAAGTAAACACTTTATACACTGCTAGCCTGTGAATTTATTTATATTATTTTATCTTATCTTAAGCTATAATACTCATATTTTATTGTTGATTATATATTGTATTATTAATCTGAATCTGCAAAGTAACTAGCAACTAAAATGATCAAATAAATGTAATCGAGTAAAAAGTATGATATTTTCCTCTGAAAGGTGGTGGAGTAGAAGTATAACGTAGCAGAAAATAGAAATAGTCAAGTCAAGTACCTTGAAATTGTACTTAAGTAGAGTAAATGTATTTAGTAACATTCCATCACCGCGCAGAATATACTGTCTAATGGACCACTGAGCATTGATCTGTGCTCCACAGATTTTACTAGAACATTTGATTTTAAATTTGATACATTTCAGTGTCTCTGAGAAAACCACATCAGTGGAACTTGCAGAGTTGTCTGTTTTGAAATAATTTTAATAAACTGTAATGTTGTTCCACACATCAGCAACATAATCATGACAAACTGCAGCAAAGTTGGGTAAAAAAAGAATCAAGTACAGATTTGTGATGGGTTTTTATCTCAGCAGACTGTCTGAACTGACTCTTTGGTCTTAACTACCAAACTAAATCCGACCTGACTTTGTAACTCACTTAACGGTATCACAGGAATATTGAACTATCATGAAGACTTACCATTTGGAACGTTTCTTGTGGGATAGTTGAGCTGAAGACCCAAACTTCACGGGCTGCTTCACCGTCCACAGGAGCCCAAACAGGAAATCTTTCTGTCCTTCTAGGTGCGACAACAACTGCAGTGAGAGTAAAAGGCCGAGTTCTCACCTGCTCTGAGGTGGATGCACTTCTGAGGCTCTGGTTTCATCATGTCTTTATATTCCAGCAGGAGGGGCAGCAATATGTTGATGATGCTGATCTGTCCGTGTTTATATCCAAACAACTTGCTGATGCTGCTGCAGAACATTTTAAACACTTAACTTCCTGTCTGACTGAGGATTTCAAGCGGTACACAAAAACAGGGAACGTAAAGCATAGATTAAAAACTAAATTACATATTGTGAGTCAATTCGTGTTGTGTATTTGTGCTTTGATATTTGATTGTTGTAAAATAGCGTCTCTGGAATGGAAGGTCTTGTGTTACGGACCTCAAAAGCTGCACACTGGTGCCATCCTGCCTGTGGATTCAACACAAACGGGCCGTTCAGTCATGTTACGGCGTGTGACAACCAACAACTAGAATGAAACACTAAAAATAAGAAAAGGACTGTGTGATGATCCAACACAGAGGGACCATCTGACGCTGCCAACACTCTATCAACAAGCGTGAGCAGATAAAGCAGCGTGGCTGCAGGAAGAGGCGACAAAGGCAAAGCGAACGCACTGGATTTGCTTCATGTATGGTCACAAACTACAGCCACTATCAGTGGCTCAAAAGAGGAAAGGACACAATTAGTTTAGTTTGTAAATAATTTAATAAGACCGATGAGACAACAAACTGCTACACAAACTCACATATCATTAAACTGAGGCTTTAGAAAAACCTGAGCATCATTCAGTTCAATTCTTTCAGTAGTGGGTGCAAATGGTGATCTCAAAATGTATAGCTGAAAATAAAGTAAAACACCGTTACTGTTTTAAAAATCTACAGATGGGTGACTAGTTCATGGAGGCCATAGTATGTGATTTATGTCATCCTACATTTATACATTTGTAATGTGCATCACTGACTTTATAATCAACTGACCTTCGTAATTATAAGAAAAATAAATAGTTTGTGTTTCTGTTTACATTGTGTTATATTGCAAGATACAAGAAAAATTACATTCAATGATATGAGACTTAAAAAACGAGTTTTTTCTAATGCAATCAGCTGTAATAACATGCAAGTTGATTATAGTTGTAAAAAGTCAAATTTCCTTTAAGCATACAGTATATATAGAGAGACGTAAATGGACTTTTACTTGTGTAGCACCTTTCAACCGTTCCCAAAGAGCTCTAACAGTAATCCAATCCACACGTTCACACACCGCTGGCGACGCAGCTGCCATGCTGCCTCCACCGGGGGCAGCTTAGGGTTCAGTGTGTTGCCCAAGGACACTTCGACATGTGGACAGGAGGAGCCGGGATCCAACCACCAACCCTGGGGTTAATGGACGACTGCCCTACCTTCTGAGCCCCAGCCGCCCCAAGCAGAAAATTATCATGCCATAATACGCACAGGATGTGCATAGATGTCTGTATCTACTGTATTTGATTCACACACATCACAAACCTCTAATTAACCCCATTAAACTTGCTATACTTGTTATAATATCATTCAAATTTTACAGTCAATTCAACTTTGCTCTAGTGGTAGATATTAAGATTTATTAAGAAAACATCACAAAATGTAAAAATCTGTATTTCTAACTGACTGGTAGTTTGTTACTGCACTGCTGTTGGACCGGCCTTCAGTTTGTGTTGTGTTTAATTTGCACCGCGTGAACACTGGAATAAAAAAGTAATAACTTGCATGTTAACGTATGCTCATCTTAAGTCACTAAGATGCAGGCCTAGCAAAGTTAGCGTACATCATGTGTAACTCCAACGTACCCTGTAACTATGGTATGGATCTAGCCCAGTAAAACAACACAACAGTATCACAGAGAAACATTTTTAACTATAAATGCAAGCTCTCCCGTCCCAGTTGACAGTCTCTAAAATATAAAGAGGAGCCTCTTTCCTTCCAGCTCAGCCTCCTGCTCACGAGCCCTGTGTCATGACTGGCTTCTGCAACAAGAGAGAAACAGACAATGACCGGCTGTTTGACTATTAATTAGATAATCATTTCATGCTATGATTGGGTTAATACATTCATTGTTATCCATGAAAGCGTTCAACCGAGACACAATAAAATACAACAATATCGGTGCTACGCTTTATAAACCTGCAGATGACTTCGTGTGAGATTACTAACAGGAAACTGACAACACATTTAAAGCAAATAATCAAAGTTTGAGCTGTCACTGTTTCATTGTAAAGCATCGCTCGTGTGTAGATACTAAGCATGTAGTGACAATCACAGAAACTACAGATACGGCCTCTACGGTCCTGGACTGGATCACGGCTCGGCTCCACGACAAGAACTTATCTGGTTGCATTTAGCTTTTTCTTTTAAAAGAGACGTACCTGAGGAGTACGTAGCATGACCGTCTTTCTAAGCTTCATCATTAACTTGAGTTACTATCATTTCAGAAATCTTGGCTCCCTTCAGACAGTCGTGTGATTTAAATCCTCATAAGCAGAAGACACATATGGGTATTTAAGATGCCATATTAAACAGCCATATACGTTTTTTTCCCCCCTCATCTAATTCAGCCTGTAATGGTTCTCTGTTCTGCTGGCAGGATCCACGCACTGCTTTATTTAAAATCAGGGAAAACAAAAGACCCGTGCATGTGCGCATTTTAATAGTTCCAGTAATTGTGTTACAGTAAAAAACATAATAATTTAAACAAGTACTCAGGAAAAAGATGCGGTCCTTATTTCACCCAATTATAAATCAGAACTGTAATTAAACAACTTGATATTAACTCGATTAACTGAATAAAGTCAGTTGGTACATTGGGCGTGCGCTTTCAGTAACGACAGACTTGCACTTCATTTGCATATTTGATTGAAACTGAAGAAGCAAAAATAGAATTATTTCAAACCACCACAAAGCCTGATTGTAAACCAGCAGTAGAAGAAGTCAAAGCCCAGCGGATCCAACAGGTGAAGAGTCCGTTTCCAACAACAGGTTTGGAACATTTGGAAAAAAATGCCAAGAGATGAGAAGATCAATACACAATATCAATCACTCTTATGTACATCTAGCCAATTAGCTTAGCTTAGTTATGGGGGGGGGGGGACAAAGTTAGCCTAACAGCACGTCTAAGGGGGGCAATGTGAATGGACAGTGACTTTGCGGCTAATGTCTTAATCTGTGAGCTTGATAGTCAGATTTCTTTAACCTCTACAGCGGCTCCAGGCCGGCTGTGTCTTTATGCTCCAGCTCGCTACGTAACATACGGACACGAGAGTGCTGTCGATCATCTAACTGTTGGCACGAACAAGCCAATCCAGACATTTCTTTGCTATTAATACTTTTGTCAGTGTAGACGAGGCTTTTTTCCAAATGACAGCTACATAACGTTGGAACTGAACTCTTCAGTGCACCAGAGAGTCATACCGCACTGGCAGTCCTGGTCTTGGGCTTGGCCACTGGGTTCCTCTGTGTCAGGGAGCCCCTGTAGAGGGTGTTCCTCACAAACCTGTCCGCCTGGCCTGGGAAAACACAGCAACTACATTGTACATGCATGTTGTACACTCTTTTTTAAAAACTGTACAGTTATAAAGTCACTTGTGATTTAACTGTGTGATTTTGTTACAAAGCTCATTTAGGGCAAGCGGAGGTTTAGAAGTGACAGATGAAGGAGGCTAATAACGTTACTTAGCATCACTGAAAGTGAATCCTTCAGTCCTCTCAGAACGACGGCTGGTCAACAGCCAATGAGAAAGGTGCAGTTTTCCCCAGTAGAGCTTCTCGGTGGCAAACACCAACTGTAAGACTAAAAATAACTTAATACCCTGAAAATGTTTCGTGTAACATATTCTGCCTGAAAATATGTTTTATAGTACAATAAGCCTGAGGGAATTCTGACATACAGCTGGGAAAGATGAAGCTGTACAATAGGACACAGTGTTCATCAGCTCACAAAATAGATCATCGTGTTCTCTGAGTTTAACGAGGTTAAGATGCTTAGAGTCAGATGGGAGGCCCTGGGGATCCTGCTCAGGGGCGGCAGTGTGGGTTCTTACTTGTGGGAAAGTTGTGGGAAAGTCTTCTTGCTTGGATCGGGATCGCAGACTAGAAGACACCAAAGTGGGAAACACAGAAAAGCAAAAAAAAAAGCTTGAGAATGTGGGAGAATAAATAAATGGCCCATCGAGCTTTTCTGGCACCTCGGAGTGTAGAACCATTCATCAGAGACAGACCTGCTTAGGAGAGAGATGTTACTGGTCCCACAGAACTGGGACTCATATCCAAGTCAAGGAATTAAATCTGCCTTCAGAACAGCTCTGCTTCCAAAAACAACTCCAGTGTGCACTTGTTTAATTTGACTTTATATGAAATACAATCATCATGTAATGACTTTAAACAGCTCTGACTCTGAAACCTACGAAGGCTTAGACTCAAACAAAAGAGCTTTGAAAATCTTTACCCTCTTTCTTCTATCCACTGGCATGCCGGCAGCGTTCAGGGCAGCGATCCTGTCCTCTATGTAAGAGACCTTGGGATAAAAAGCACACTTGGACTGTTTCTGTCTTGTAAAACAAACCTAATATGCCGACTAAGCTTAAGGCGTTTCCCTACCTCGCTCTGGGCGTTCTGGACGTTGGCAGCTGCTTGAGCTACCTTGTCCTCCAGCTCAACCAGTAAGGCTGTTGAGCCTTTGAAGCCGGCCTTCGATCCCTCCTCTAGGGGGGGCAACTTGCTCTCCAGGCTCTCTGTTGAGCGCTTCGTCTACATGAGACGTGAAGACATGACAAAAAGAAGTCAAAACTTGACTTCATCAAAAGTAGATCAAGCACTTATTTTATGCCTTTAGAGAATCAACAGTTGAGAGCTGAGGGGAGGAAGAGTTGAGGAACGACATGTAGCGTAGGTTCCCCGCTGGACTCGACGTGTACGTTCATGGTCAGTGCTTTAACCCCCGGGTCCCCGGTGAGCCCTGATCAAACTCTTATTTGAAGGTAAAATCCCATTTAGCATTGAATTTAAGACGTTTGTTTCAGTAAAAATGCTTTTAAAGTGAAAATTGGTGTATAATTTAGCTGATGAGTAACAAGAAATGTCAGCATAACAACAGCATGAAGTCATTTAGCGTGACCATTACGTAGTGTGTACACAGCACTGACAACTTTATTACTGTAAAGTGTCCCACTCACTACATATCAACAAATACATTTAATCATATAAAGATGTTTGTTTAGCATTGGATCTGGTCTTTTTCTGCTATATTGTATTTATTCCCCATTTCGAACCTGTGCTAAATTAATTTAGAGTTGTTGTTTTTTTTTTAACCACCATGCTTCGTCAGTGCAACAACCAGGGGGTTGCAGTTGCCGAAACCAAAACGTGATTCTGTTTCTGTAGCTGTCATTCAGTCGACAAATAATGTGCTCCTGACAGATCAGGAAGTGCTCCAGTGAGTGCTTTTGGATGGCCACGACAAACAACCTATTTTGTTGTTCAACTGTTTGATGAAAAGTCCAAAGCAACCTCATCCGAAGGAATGAATCTCCAGATCAGCCGTAACATACAATCTCATGCTGCAGTAACCTCAGCAGCAGCAGCACAACTTGAATTAACACAATGGAACAAGGTCTTAGCATTTATTACAGGAACAAGAGTCGCCCTTCCATAAGCAGCATACCCTTCAGAGGCAAGTCATTCACAGCTCGCTGTGGTCAATGAAGCAGAAGCAGCTATTTGGTTTGATAATAAGCAGAACCGAAAACAGAGGTCAGAGGTCCGAAACAGTTGTGCTTTGCTACCACTTTAGTTATAATGCAAACAAGACAGTGCCGCTGCAAAAGAGAACACCAGCTTCATTAGTTTGGACCTCGTCAGCTTCTAACTCCAGTGTTCTGCTGCTTGTAAAGGGGGCATGATGGCGGTGGGGCATGATGGCGGTGGGGCATGATGGCGGGGGGCATGATGGCGGTGGGGCATGATGGCGGGGCATGA
>JAVQJF010085816.1:0-25567 GCA_036023855.1 Gadopsis marmoratus
ATATATATACATATATACACATATATATATATACATATATATATACATATATATATACATACATACACATATGTATTTAAATACATACATACACATATATATATTATATATAACAGTCAGCTAGCTTGTTACTTTTATCACTAAACACCTAACGTTAGCACAACATTACTGGCTGGCAAACTGCTCATGTCAAATCACAAATGGTGCCAAACTGTACGTCGAAACGCAAAAATTTAAGTCAATTCTTCTTGATAAGTTATTTCTATCTGCCGACACCAAACATTAGCTTCCATTGTACTCACATTTCCCTGTGCCCGTAACTCACCGGTTGAGTGGAGAGACTCTCCCACCGTTGTCACCTAAAAGCTGAACTGATATCAGACTACGGGGCTTGAACAAACAGTTCCTCTGCGGAGGATAAAGTCCGCCAAACCTTCGACCAATCCCTTCGCTTAATCATCTTCTTTTAGTTTTTCTAATCCAGCATTATAAGAGCGCCACCGCCACCATGTGCTCGGAGTGTACACCACACACCATATACTGTATGAACTTCCTGATCAGGGCACAGGATCTGAAGGGTTACAGAATTTGGTGCAACACTGGTGTGAATAAAACGTCTAAAACTGGTCTTAAAAATCTGAATTATGAGTCAATTCTTACCAAAAAAGTTGTCATAAGACCACCAACCCTTACAGGTATGCTGACAATATAAATATGTGACATTTGGGATATTCATACAAATCTTTTAAAATGTTACATAAGCAAATTTTTTATTCATTTTAAGTGAGAACAATCTTTGTTTGAAGGGCCCATTTAATGCTTGTATGTGAAATGTTTTTTTTTACCAAAACAGGGAACTCAATGGTCAAAACAGTTCCATAAAAAGGTTTACTGTTAAGTTTATATATTAAAATTTAATGTATCATATTATTCATTGTTGCTTAAACTAACCTGAATTCTTGTCATCCACACCTCAGCTGATGTAATACATATTGCACATGTCATAATTGATATTTAATCGTATTCATGCTGAGTCCATCAAAGCCATGAACCTTTCCATGATGTATGGGGAGCGTGGGTATCAACTTCTCGTCATACATTTCCAAAATGTGCAACTGCTGCCTCTTCTGGCCACGTTTAACTGACTTAAGAGATCTGTGGACCTCTCTTAAATAATTTAGGAACTATTTGTAAGAATAAGAACATTTTATACATACTGGCCTTGAGACTAAATCCTAATCAAACAAAATTCAGCTTCATATCCACATCTTTAACTCCGTTAGTCCTAAATTGTTTAATTTTTCTTGATCATATCTACTTGGTGATGCGGATTCATTCATTTAAGTGATTTAACTGTTTGGTTATATTTTGTATAACTATTATCCCCCTAAATGCTGCTGCAAAGCCTTCTCTGTGCTGCCAGATTCTGCTTCTACTGTTCCAAAATAAACATCTTTATTGACTCATGTCATTTTCATCATCTCATCAGTTAACCCAACATGAACTCTTGCACCTGAGGCTGGTAAAGCCTGCTCTAAACCAGTCTCAACATTTGTTTCTCACATGAAAATAAAGAAAATGCACTCTGGTTTATGGGTTTCATCATATTAATCTGAAATATTATCACATCTCAGTTATGTACAATGTAAGACCCCCCCCCCCCCAAAAAAAAACAGTGGCAAAGTTCAGTTAGCAAATTCTTAATTGTACAATGATACGTATACCATTATTAATATACAAGATCATCGGTTAGAAGAGGTTCATTCCAAGACCGTTCAATTATAGCTTTACTTCCTGGAGGGATCCATTACTCCATGCCAAAATATACACAACCCCTCTCTCCACTGGTGTCTCCTCAAAACGTTTTTCCAAATTGTCATATGTTACAGTAATGTCATCAACATAGCTCCTCCTTTAAAAATAGTCAAATATATATATTTTGTGTCAGTCTATGAACATGTGAAAATGCCTCTGATAAATACTCTGCATCATTTCAGTGAGAGGGAGTTTACTCCTCTGGAAGCTGCCGCCGCTGCGTCTTTTGCTGTAAGCAGAAAATAAAACACAAGACACAATCAGTTTTGACCCACTGACATGTAAGCAGTGGCAGTGTTTGAGCTCTCTGTAGCTGATTACAAACCATATTCCACTTTACTGGTCCTCTTTACCCCCCAACTGACAGTTCGCCGAGCCTCGTCACCCTTTGTCACGGCGTCTATGCCTGTCAAGTTATCCCACTCACATGCAGGTTACAATGATGACGGGGTTAAATTTACCACTCGCAAAGTTTTGACACTTGTGAAACAATAAGGCTTCGATTTCAGACAGCGGTAGACAAAAGCAGGCTTCTCATAGATTTTGCCCGCTGAAATGACACCTGTCGCTGGCAGATTCTATGGTTGGAAATGCTTACACAGGTTGAGATTTAATTTGTCCAGCTGACGTTTTAAAAATAGAATTCTGTAAACCGATCTTAAATATGCACTTGGTGGACTACATACACGACAAAAGACTGAAGCTAAAGCTGCATGTCCCATGCAAACAAATCCTCCTCAGCTTTAGAAGACATGGAAATAAAGAAACAACACTTTTCTGTGTTGCAGTCTAGAGCTAGTTTAGTCCTGGAGTTACAAGTATGAGAAGAAAAAAAGTAAGATAGATGGTCATTTCATTCTAACATACTGTTACCTTGTTTCGCTGTTTAGATTATTTGGACAAGCAAGACAAGAGGTTAGATTTATGAGTTATTGATTTTATTTTCAAACAGTATGTTTTCAGTTTTAATATTACAAGAGAAAGGAGTGTGAGCTTCAGAGCCACAAGATAACACAAGTCCACGGTCCATGGTGACCTGCGGAGTGCGGTTTCTTCAAGATAATTAAAATACGCTTTCATGGCCACATCAGGCTTCTAATCGGGTAAGACATTGTGTAGCGTTTTTCTGGCTTAGAGGATATTTACATGCTGTTTAAAAACAATCACCACTGTATGATAATGACCTTGTTACATGCTTTGCTTACCTTTTTTCTCTTCTTCTTTCTTTCTTGCCGCCTCTTCTCTCTGTTTCTTGATAATGGAGAGGCGAGCGAGGTCAGCTTTGGCCTGGTCTGTCTTCCCTGCCAAGTGCATCTTCATGTAGCGCTCCTTGGCCTTCTGCTTCTCAATCTCCTCTCTGTGCCACAGTGTGTGTGTGTGTTAAGGTGGAGAAAGTGACATAAGGAAAGCATTTTTGAATGGGAATTATAGAAACTTACACCTGAGATTTTCTAGACATAAATCAAAAGATAAATAACTGCTACACGCAGGGCTTTTCTGAGGCTATGCCACTGTGCTGTCATTCTCTTGTATAGCACCATCACACCACTTTCGAAATGGGGTGTTAACACTGTATTTATGTCCTGTTTTATCCTACAATCCCCAATGTCATGCCATGCGACATCTATTGTTAAACTGCTTTTAAAATGAAGTTCCATTTATCACTGATAGCACGTGACTGAGGTATTTTGACACAAAACACACACCTCTCTCTCCTTGATAACTGCCTTGGCTCATCCACCTCAATCTGCGTCACCTTCTTAGACTTCTGAGCCACTCTGTTGGGGTTCTCGATATCTATCAAGCCCTCCACACCTGATCTCCTCCTCTGCAAACACATCACAACGGCTCACACGGTATCAAGTGAACCGATAGCAAACAATGAAATGACCACGCTCATAAGAAACTGCCACGCCGAGTTACAAGGTGCTTCACAGGTGGACATAAAATACAATACTAATAACAAATACATTATTATATATACACACACACAACTGTGTTTGTGGTAACAGAGCAAGGGCATGACAGAAACAGTGTGCCAGTACCAGGGAATCTTCATCATCGCTGTCATCTGATCCTGATGCAGGTAGCTTCTCCTCTGCCGTGTCGTTCTGAGCTGCACCCGCCTCCTCCGCCTCCTGCTCCTGCTGTCAACAAAGAAATGACAGAACATTGTTCAACCAATGCATCAGGTCAAACACATGCAGTCACAACAGGGACCACATACAACACCAAGGCAGGTTTCGACTCTTCTGGCTGGTAAGAGTGCTACTGAGTGCAATCAGTGGCTGTTTGGGTCTTACAGGGGCCCTCCAGCAATGTTAAAACGTCACGATTCGGTTGCTCATTTATATGGTTTACTCTGGAACACTGAGTTGCATGTTGGGGATTGCAGGTTCAAGCTTTTTTTTTGGCGCTTGGCCTTGAGTTAAAAGCTGTGCACACACGTGCCCCCCGCCCCCCGTGGCACAGGACTGAACAGTCTTTGGACGTCAGATACACCCCGCCAACCTGTTTCCTCTCCTTCTCTGCCTTCATCTGGGCGTCGATCTCCTCCGGGCTGGTGTACGTCCGCACGCGACCCTTGTGGCCACCTTTCTTACCTGCAACGATGACCGTGATGAAAAATGACAACACACACACACACACACACACACACACACACACACACGTTGAACGACCAGCAGGCAGGTGTCAAAAGAAGCACAGCGGTCTATTAACATGCTGCCGGTGCCTGTCTGATGTTTTAACACCCTCCAAACCACAGATGTACAAGTTCGGGAAACTATCCCTGTTCTACAGAGGCGGGTCGCCTGGATCGCTGCCTGTTGTTGGTTGTGGTAGCTAACAGCAGCAGGCTAACAGATGTAACAGAAACTGACTTCTACAAAATGCAGCAGGTCTGAAGATCATTCTTACCTCCTCTGGGCATTTTGATAAAGGAAGCCTTTATGATAAACTCCCTGAAAAGTAAATCCCGACAGAAAACATAAGTGTTGGAGCAGCAGCCCGAACTGACAGCTGACTAAACTCAGTCTAGATGATTAACAATAGTGATGTGTCGATGATGGGTGACTCGGTCGCTGAACTACTCCTTTGTTATGTACTAGTAGGAACGAGTCCTCTCAGAGCGCGAGTCGATCATTTGGCCGCGCATGCGCATTGCGCAACAACAAAGTATGACTGTCGTTTCTCTCACGTGACAGCTACACGGGCTCAGGATTGGACAGATATTCACTAGTATGAAGAGTAGTTCAAATCGATCATTCATTTTACAGGTGACAGCTACACAGGCTCAGGGTTGGATAGGAATGAGTAGTAGTCCTCTTTCCGCTGGGCAGATGATTGGGATTAATGGATCACCACTTTATGAGAAAGACTATCTTCAGTGGTCTCCACGACCACCAGCTCCGGATACTGAATTTTTTTTTTTTGATTTCTGACTTTATTCTCAGAATTCTGAATTTAATCTCAGAATTATAAAACTGACTTTATTCTCAGAATTCTGAATTTAATCTCAGAATTATATAAAAAAATGTGCTAATGCAAATGGCGGTAATGCACCAATAAGCTGGATGTCAACCGCTGTAAAACTAGATGAAGAAAGAGAAAATAGAGCTTCTTAATTTATTAATAAATAGTAGATGCAGGCTTAACACGGCAATAGCACGACAGAAAAACTTGAAGATGTCGAGAAGTTTTTGAAGAAGGTTGACAAAATAAGTGAGTAATGTTGTTGATTAACATTAGTCAGCTAAACAGATGAGGGATTCTGTGTTAAGCTACCACATAAATTAACTTTAAATGGCTAACATTAGTGACAGTAATCGAGCCAGATAAGTCACATATATTTCCACCATATAGCTAATACAGAAACACACTTAAATGATTGCTGTGGTGCAGACTAGACTGTTCATTGTTTTTATAAAGTCAAAGGTTAGACATTACCACTTACAGTTAACGCTATCTAACATTTTAATGCCATCAGCCTTCTAACATACCGTTACAGTTGGGAGAGGGTTAATTTTGTTGTATATGATGTCCACTTTGGTAATTTGTATATTGGTACATGTAGATGATTTGTGTGGAACTTTAACCAGGTCAAAATTAACCATGTTCATATACAAAGTATGTAAATTGTGAATTTTGCAACATATGTTAGTATTATTAAAAAACAGTAGCACATTTTTCTGAACTGGAACTGAAGGACTGAGTCACTAACATGATTCGGTTATGCCATCTAATTAACAATACTCTTGAGTAGTTCAAGTATTTTCCTTTTAACAAGTCTTTAATACAGGGGATGCCCACGCATTTTATGAAACCCGTTTGCTGGCATAAATTAAATAATGTACTTATTTTCCATACAATACCCAGTTACTTGACTAAATGACGCGAGTTTTGAAATGCAAGGACCTAAATCATGTTGTTTATCTTAAGGCAATTTGCTGGTGTGCTAAAGTGACGCAACATGCCAGGAACGACAGAAAGACACCTGCTATGATTTAATCTCAGCAAACATCTTTATACTGAAATAAATAAATATTTACAGAAATGTATGTAGTGCGTTGGGCTATGAGAAGATTTTAAGAAGTTATTAACGTCGATAAATGGAATATGTTTATTTGCGGCGGTGACGTCATTCTTGAGACGAGAAGGTGAAATGGACCCTCCCCCGGGTGACGTCACATTGTTGCGCCTGAGACGGGTTCGCCAAATTAAAACGAAAACACCGTGACCTTTTGTTCTATTTTGTACAAAACAGAGCAAAATGCCCAAAGTAAAGAGGAGTCGGAAGCCGCCCCCAGACGGCTGGGAGCTCATTGAGCCCACTTTGGACGAGCTGGATCAGAAAATGAGAGAAGGTAAGCCGGTAGAAGATGATTGTTCCGACGGTCCGCACCGCACTAGGCCGCCGGGCTGTAACGTTAACCACAGCGGGCAGTTGGTTGTGGTGAAATGTAATATTAAAAATATAGCTTCTATAACTATTTCTGCCTTCACTCTGCATTGTCTTTAAACACTTGACAGATTCCATTCAGTTTTATTTTACAACTGATTTGTCTTTGGGAAAGGAAAGTGAAAGGAGGTTTTCTGACATTTTGGAATTGGTTACACTAGTTTGTAAACACGGGAGTATTGATCAGCTAGTCAAAAGTCTAATGGTGAAGAGGGTGTAGTTCAGTCAGATACAAATGTTTAATATTTCTGTGTTTTAATTTGATTTGTGCCTGTAATGCTGTCTTATGTCACATACACGATTTGGGCGCTGCCACTTAGTTTTTATTAAGATAAATCTTAATGTCACTGTATACAGTTCTGCTTTAGACAGAAGTGTGCTTCCAATTTTGATGCAACAGTTTGGGGGAAAGGCTGGGGGAAATGCCCCCAAGCACAAAGCTGGGTCAAGAGATAAAAAGTTTTTTCAGTTTTGTGTGGAAGAACTCCAACAGACCTCAACCCCATCCAACGGCTTAGCGTACCGGAAGGTCACCTGAGACCCAGGCCATAGCCTGCCAATATTAATGGCCCACCTCACTGATGCTTTTGTGGGTGAATGCAAGCTAATTCCTGCAGAGATTCCAAACTCTTGTGGAAAGTATTCACATAGGAGTCGAGGCTGGTATAGCAGCAGATTAATGCATTGCATTAGATGTGATATCACAGTCCTTGGCACACCTTTCGCTGAGAGGCGTTTTAATTACCCAATCAGGTGCACCATTGGTTTTGTTTTCTGCTTATAAATGCTAACGTTTTCGATATTTCCTCTGTGTCCCAGCTGAAACTGAGCCTCATGAGGGAAAGCGAAAGGTGGAGTCCCTGTGGCCAATTTTCAGGCTGCATCATCAGCGGAGTCGATACATCTTTGACCTCTTCTACAAAAGGAAAGCCATCAGCAGAGGTAGACCGTTCCTCTCTACCCGTTGAACTACTTGACATCTAATGTTTGCCATTTCCTCTTTGTTTTGTCCATCTTCCTCTTCTGTCTACTTCAGCATTTGCTATAATCCTATAATGTAATCCAACATGACATATTTGTATGTGTGGAAACTCTGCAGTTATAGTTCTGTGTGTTTGAATAACCTTGATCTGCACGACAAATGTTAGTAATGACCAAATAATCTGTGACGTTTCTTAGATTTTCTGCAAATACATACATACCTCTCTAATTTCTCCAGGTGTAAGTAGCAAATGCTTGAGAATTCAAAATTTTCTAACTTCCTAAGACTTTATATAACATGTTTGTCAGAGCATTTCCCCCCTTGCAATAAGCATTTTCCTTTTTTTTTGTATTTTGTATTTGCACATGACCAGACCCATATGAAACCCATGCATAGTTCCACTCTGTACTAGATGCCAAACCAGTGTTGTCTCTGTGTCTCCTGACAGAGCTGTATGAGTACTGTATAAAGGAAGGCTATGCAGACAAGAATCTGATTGCCAAGTGGAAGAAGCAGGGCTACGAGAACCTGTGCTGCCTGCGTTGCATCCAAACACGAGACACCAACTTTGGAACCAACTGCATCTGCAGAGTCCCCAAAAGCAAGCTGGAAGTCGTAAGTTTGACAGAATTTTTGTGATTCTCACTATTTTAATCAGTTTGAGAAACAATCCCACTGAGAGCTTGTATTAAATATGTGTTAAAGCCTTAGGTAGCCCCTCTGCTTTAAGTTATCCCTGCTGATGTGTGTACAGAAATGAGTGCAGACAGTAAAAATACACTGCTTAAGAAAATTGCCCAAGTGAGATAAAGTAAACGTGACACTGTAACAGTGCACACTGTTAAAGTCCTCTCACTTGACCAGAGAGTATCTCAGGCTCTTTGAGTGGATTAGGGAGGCCAGATGGTCACCAGTCACTGTGTCAATATTCACAAATCATTGACATGGTTTGTGACACCTACAGGAAGCCTCTGCCAAGGAAAATCAAAAAAATAACAAAAACAGTGTTATAATGTTGAAACAGGGTTTGGGATTTAGAAACAGGATACTCCATAAAGGAAAGAGTGACAGTTACCTTCCTACATGGTGACATTATGGCACATATGATGGCCTCTTTATCCCCTGTGGTCTATATCCTGCTGTTTTCTTTCCTCTCTGCAGGGAAGGATCATTGAATGCACCCACTGTGGATGCAGAGGATGTTCTGGCTAAGTGCAGTTTTGGGGCATCTGGTCTTTCTCTTTCCGGCGGGCATCAGGGCTCACCCAGCCTCCATCTGTGCACTCTCAAAACCTCAAAGCAACATTGTCTTCATTTCAGTCACCTGCATCAGAATCAAACTACTGACATCTTCATCATCATCCTCTGCTGCCTTTTTATAGGGGGGGGTCAGTATTTGGAAGTCTTTATACAGAGGAGCCAAGGAGAATACATTGAGAGGGTCCATATTGTATTGCTTACTATTGTTTACTTGTTTTTTTGTGTGTTTTTATTTAGTTTTTTATTTCATTGTATGCCCTCAGCTCCAAAAGCTCACAGTAGGAAGTTGGGGTTAGCTGTTTCTAAATTAGGCCTGTCATTCCAGCTAGTCATACCCACTGTGAAGGTCATTTTAAATTCTAATGTTTGATTTCATTTGAAGAGGGCTGGGAGGGAAATGCTTTTTGTTTGAAATGTTGTTGCGCTAAACCTAAATACATATACTTCATAATTGTTCTAATTTTAAATAAAATCATTGATTGAATTGGTCTTACTTTTTATTTTATGATGCAAGTAGTGTGAGCTCCAATTTAGACTTGATTAGTGTGAATGCTGATTCAGCAGTATTCACACTGAACCATCTTCAACGCTGATTGACACAAATAAATGAAGATCAGAGAGTTTTGAATTGTATTGAAATTATTCTCTTTCTGCAGAAATGTAACAACGCTGAGCTATTGAAGGACAATTATGTTTCTATTTTATTTCCATTTTTTATCCTTTTTTCCACAATTTACTTTAAATATTGTGCTTTTAACAAATCAATATTAAGGTTTTTGCAAATTTTTAGTGCCCTTAAGAATGAATAATGTTCAAATCATCTTCCTCTTATAACTTCTTCATACTTTGAGCTACAGAAACCATTCAAATTATCAAAATGTTCAGCTATTTCCTACATTATTCAACATTCAAGTCAGCTATCCAGTTTAGCGACAGCCTTTCAGCATTCACACGTATTTTCTTCAGGAAATGCAATTTTTCTAGTTTTTATCACTCTGCTTCTCATAAGAGTAATCTTAATTTAAAGAAAATTGACGAGGTGGATTGTTACATGCCTCCCTTTCTGAAACAGTGTAAATCACTAGAAGTTCGAAGACCTTAGCATTTAACTCATCGTTTTAAATGTCTATTTTTCATTTGTCTTTGTTGATTTTGGTGGCCTCTGCACATGTTCAGTTCCTTGTCATAGAGGTGAGATTTAGGTGTATGAGGACCTGCTCAATATAATTACATTGTGGTTTTGACTAAAATAATTGCCTCAGTATGTCTGCGCTGTGGCTCCATGACTACAAAATAGCAAACTTTCACTGAATTTCAGAAGAAAAGGTTAATATTCCTCAATTCAAAAGTAACATGGTTTTAAATATAGCTCACATGCCAAAGCAGATACTCTGATAACGATATGGATTATAAAGATACAATGTTGCCCTACAGCCAAAACCACAGTAGCTACTCAAGATCTTCTGCAATCTTTGTGTAAGATCACAAAGAAGCTGCAAAAGAATGAGCACCCCCTCAATCTGAGGCCATATCTCCCATAAATGTAATCCACCCACTCACTCCCTGCAGGTTAATGTTATTGTAAAGAGTAAACAGTATTTCTCTTCAGTACACCACCTTGCCTTCTGCTGCTCCAGCTGGCCAATTAGCTCTTGTCACCGATGAGCATTTATTATTCATGACACCTCAAATGCTAGCACATCCGTCAGCGCTAAAGCAAGTCACACAGACACGAGTCTGTTGGGAGGATCTCATGTTTAACGATTTGTAGGTTGGTCTGTTTCTTCCAGTAACTCGGTGAGTTTCAGCTAATTATGATTGAACTCCTGCGTTACCCAGAAATCCACGCAAAAGGTGAAACGGTTTCAAATAATTTAATGGAATAAATGAGTATCATCAACATTACGCTAAAAAGCATCAAGACATTCACAACGTGCTTCATTAAAATCAATGGCAACAACGCCGCCTTACCTCATGATGAAATACAAAAGGTAGACATGATATGGCAACATAAGGACACTGAGTGATGACATGTTAAGCACACTGTGGTATGGCTTATTCAGATTACATTCAGCTTTTTGCATTAGAGGAACAATACTTAAATTAAGGGTCGTTACATCGGTGTTATTCAAGCAGTAAAAAATAAAGACATCACAAGGCAAAAAAAAGAGAACCTTTAAGCCCAAATTGCACCAAAGTAAAATAATATATTAGGTGGAATAAAAAAAAAAACTGAGGTTACAGTTAAAAGCATATGCCTTAAAACTAAAAATTGTCTTGTTCAGAGCAGGAAGGACAGCAGCCATGATCCCACATTGTTTGACCTTTCACATTAAAACTCTGACCATGCAGTCACAGGTACCATCCTAGATACAGAAGTACAGCTCCATCACTGATGCCATAGAATTAGGAACAGTAAAAAATACTAAAATACTATCAAAGACGCGTCTCACTGGCCGATGTGACAGAACATAAAACAAAGATTTTCTACTTACCAAATTCTGGGAAAGTCTTGGTGTACTCAGCATAGTGATCGTAATCCAAATGTTGTCCCAAAGCAATAAATAGAGTTTTGTTCATAGCACAGGATCTTTAAGAAAATAAATAACTGTCCTAAATCAAGTGTCAAGCTTAGAGTTTTGCTTTTGATGGCACAGTAAATCTATTTTTTCCACATAATAAAATCTATACAACCACAACATCACTTTTCTCAGCAACAGCTCCTCAGACTGTTCAGCATCTTGTCCAAATCAGTTCATCCAAATACAACAAAACAGAAATATTATCAATACAGTGATTCACCCTGGCACAAGACAGTCTCATGCTAACACCACAACACTCTCACACAACTGTAAGACAACAGTGAAATTCAATACAATAAATTTACGTTAAGTAGCTTTAAAATGTTCCTTATCATGTGAGTTATAGCCATTAAAATGCTCACCAGGACTTAATATTGACAGGGTTTGGCTGCTACTGGCCCTACGTGGGTGAGTGTGTGCGTGATGAGGTTAATTTATCTGAACGTGCACTATAACGTGGAGCCAATTGCATCTAATTCGCACAGCAAATACACTTCCTCATGCATCACAACCTGAAAGCCAGCCTCTGGGAATGTTTACTCCATGCTCTCAAAAGATCAGTTCTACTCAAAATCCAACATCGTGTCTCTATTTGGAACAAAACGGAGATTCATTCCTAGCTGCGGGAATGTGCGTTCAAATTAATTTACGAAAGAGACAACTGAAAGTGTGACTGAATGCGAAACAGAAATATAAAAAAGGAGACACTTCAGAAAGGTTTTGGCCTTTGGAAGTTGTGGGGTAGTTTTCAGAGAGAGGCATGTCACAAAACCAGCTGTAACGAGCCTGCATGGTGCTAATAAGGTTTAATGGACAGATTCATCTGTTCCCCACAGGCAGAACATGTCAGCATATGTGAGTTTGTTACAATCCTGAACAACATGTTTGCATAGCTGACAAACTGCTCAGTGATTGGTGGGTGTCAGCACAGAGCTGTACGTTAACCTGTTAGCGAGCTGGCTGAGGTCAGACAGACCGGCACTTGCAACATACAGACGGCCATGTTGGATTGAGTTTTGTAAAATGAAGTGTGGGGGGGGGGGGTGGCCTTGACCTTGAACAAGCCAGTACATGTAACATTTTTTTCCATGGAAGTAAAAAACACACAAATGACTCGTAGAAATGGCCTTCATCTGCTCCGTTGTGTGTGTTTGAGAGCGTCAACATGCTCTGAAGCAAACACACGGAAGAAGACCACTCACCAACATTCACAGCTCCCTCTGCCTCAGACCAGAGGTAAACACAGCAAGGCAGACCGAGACTGCACAGATAAAACAATAACCAATTCAGAGTTTGTCCTGGAACTAAAATAACCATAGACCTTATTGAGATCACCTTTGATCCATTAAAAACCAAAGGGTCAAAGATGACTCCTGTTAAAATGTGTGTGGAAATTCTCCTCCCAGTATAACCTTAGATTTTGTATAAAACGCTGGTGGTGTAGTTAAAACTAAAACAAGTCGCTGCTGCACTGCTCCCAGTGGCGGGCCGTAGGTACTGCTGAGTGATGAGCTGACTGAGGTAGAGCAGTATCAGGCTGTCCTCCTCGCCCAGCCCCAGCTGCTCCTGCAGGAAGCAGCGCCGTCGACCCTCCACAATCTCAGGCCCCTCCGTGGAGCTCACCGGCAGGTGGAGGTGGTGGGTGAAGGTCAACAGGGAGGCCTTGGCTGCCAGGTGGCAGAGCGTGCTCTGTAAGTGAAGGAAGTAGGTGGAACCATGGCGGATGTAGGTGCGGTGGTCGGCTATGTTGGCAAGGAGTTGGCCATGATACGTGGGACAGCGCAAGGTCTTCTGGTCGGCATCCAGGATGGAGATGTAGCGACTGTAGCGGGACAGCGAGTAAAGCATGCTGGAACCCACAGGGGATGCTACTCTGTGGGGAACAGATGGACAGTTTCTGAAATTATATTGATGCTTGGCTTTGACCCTTCTTGTGATGAAATAAATCCACAGTCTGATATGTCACAGTGGTGTTAATGTTGTGTACTCTAAATTGTATTTTGAAATTGTTTTTCCAACTTTCATGCCAAAATGCTCTTTGAATTGAATTGTCACAACTCAGTATATGATGTAAAATATTGTAATACTTTGGGGAATGTACAGCCCACGTAAGAAAGGGAAATGAGTAAGAAAGGGAAATGAGTAGAAATGAAAAAGAAGTTCAAGGACAGATGTGAGGCTGGATGTTTAATAGTTGAATACGTGTGAGAGTGGTTGTGTGAGTCATCGAGGACTGAGTCAGACCAGATGAGTAACAGTAGAATGAGGTGTGATAAACTACAAAGAGGGAAAAAAACATAATTTTCAAATGTCACATTGATGGAGTCTCTCTAAGGTTCTGTGAGCATCAAGCTCAGTGTTTTAGTAAATCTATGTTTGTAACATCATTTGTATAAGAGCGTCGGTTGATATGCTTAAAATATAAATTCAAATTGGAAATACCTTTGCAATCCAATGAGTTTCCACCTCTGCAGGTCAGTAAGTGTGAAGGGGCAGGACAGCCAGGCTTGAATCCTCTCTCCACACTTCCCAGGACCAGGCACAAAGAGGGCCAGAGCAGCAACCAGTCGGCGGACTCTCCCTTCATCTGCCCCAAGCACCACCAGGGTTCTGCCGCTCAGCAGACACCACAGAGCTTGCATGGCAAAGGGGTACTGTCGCACAAATCTCAACGCTCCTTGTCCAGCCTTCTTCCTCTGATGCAGGGTCAGCACCCCCCCATAGCCAAAAGGTGAGGCAGCTCGATCAGACCCTGTAGAAGCACTCATGGTACAGTCTGACCCATCCTCCGCAGAGGTACGGGATACTGTGTCTCCAAGGAGCCCCACAGGCAGCTCCAGCCCAGCTGCAGGGCTTACAGAGCATGGAGAACCCACTGTGTAGTCGTCCTGGAGTGGAAGAAGGGCCTGGGGCTCCTGGTTGACCACCAAGTTTCGACAGGGCTGCGGGTGGGAGCTTTGGCCAAGTCGAGGCACTGGCTCTGGGGCAGAGGCCTCATAAAGGAAACCCTCTTGAGCCATACAGCATGCGGTGTCTATTGGAACCAACAAGTCAGACTCCATCTCACAAGCCCCATCAGTTACTCCCTCACACCCATCCTCCCTGCTGGCATCCAGCTCAGACACCACTTCCAGCAAAGACACAGGTGTGTCATCTCCCCCGTTGTCACCTTCATCCTCCCCAGCAGTAGTCTCCATCTCTTCACTGCTGCTCTCCCTCTCCAGGTCAGTGTTATGGTCAGGGTCAGGGGTCAAGTCAGAATCAGGAGCTTCTGAATTCATACTAGGCAGATTCTGTTGCCTCTCTGCTTGACCCACCCCACTCTTATCACTGCTAAAGCTTCCTTTGGTTTCCTCTGAGCTCTCCTGGGTCTCCAGGGTCTGGTCGGAGGGGGAGGACTCCAGGCAGTTCTCCAAAAGCCCAAGTTCACTCTCTTGAGTATGGCTGTTCTCAGAGGCTGGGTCTAAAGGATCTGGAGGCTCCAGAGCATCTAGCTCTAAAGGTTCTGGTCCTAGCACAATGGGAGGTGGATTTAAGAGTTTAAAGTTATCTACAGCATGGTTCACAGCACAGAATGGTCTTAGTGTTCCCCCATCATCCTCATCAGCAAGGTCCTCCTCAAACAGGAAGTTGGTAACTCTCTGTTTCCTGCGTAATGCCCTGTCCAGGCGGCGTGTATGCAGGTAACACAGGTCACCCCGGAAACTCCTCTCTGTCTCCTTCAGGAGCTCCACGGTGGCCTCGTAGAAAGTGTTGTCGCACAGCTCTCGCAGGGTCTTCAGGCGCTTGTCGAAACACTTTGCGGACTTCGCTTTGATCAGCTGTGGCGTGTAGGACAGCCTGCGTTTAATGCCCTCCTCTTCCTCTTCATCTCCTTCATCATCAATCTGACCGTGCCCTTTCTCCCCCTTGTCACTGTAACTGAAGGGGTTGGCAAGCTTGGCATATTTGTCTAACACCTCCTCACACTCATTCAAGCACTCCGTCATACACATCTGGCAGGTGACAGCATGAGGATCTCGGCGCGGACGGTGATGGTAGGAGCTGATCTGTCTCAGCAGGTCTCTGTGTTCATAGATGCTCTTTTCCACGTTCGCAAGCTCGTTGGCCTTTTCCACAGCATGAGCGGAGTACATGCGCTGAGGGCCCGCCTCCCTCTGCAGGCCCTCCTCCCTCTGCAGGACAGAGTGAGTGTACCTGAGAGGAAAGAAACAAAGTTACTGATTCCCACGTGTTCATACAGGGAAACACAGTTTGTAAAAAAAAAATATATATAATAATAAAAAAAAAATTTGGACTCTTCCTCAAGAGGAGCATCTGCATAAATGAGAAACCACAACACAAGAAACAGTACAGCAGTGGACATCAGGAACTGTAAGTTTAGAGCTGCGGTTCATTAACCAGTTATATTTTTAGCCATGTTTGCAGCTCTATGGGTGGCACTGTTGGTCTGTACGTTCACCACTTTGGACCAGACTGAAGTATCAACCTTTGCATGGATTACCATAAAGTTCATCTTCTGGGGACCATTGGACCATGGTCTGACTTTGGTGATTCAATACTTTGGTTTACAACCACAAACCTGCAAAACTAATGACATTCCCATTAGAGTCAGCTGCACTTTGTTTAATGCTAATTAGCAAATATTAGTTTGTCATCACGCTAGCCTAAAATGTTTAACATGGAAAAGATTGTACCTATTAATCATCAGCATGCTATCATGCTCCATTAGCATATAGTTCAAAAGCACCACTTTGCCTACATACAGCGTCACAGAGCCCCTAGCAAGGCTGTAGACCTTTAGTCTTGTAGAACAGGGTCCTGTTTACTAGGCAAATGATCCCAATTCAATAAACTCCAAGTCAAACTAATCTCTCTCTCGTTCTTTCAATCTGTGATCAGATGTTGCTGTGATTTGAAGCCAAAAAAAACCCATCAGATTATCGCACGTCACTTGGTTTTGGTAATATGGATAATTGCAGTTGTATGCATCTATAAAAGGGGCCATATGTTTTGTTTTTTCTGCCCCCTGACTGATAAATGCAGCCATGCTGATAACATTTTTTCACAGATTGTGCTGCTCACTATTTGCCTAAACGATTTGACAAAACATTTGAACCCTATGTGGGATAGCAGTTAAAAGGTTGTACTGAAGTTCTTACTCTAGGTCCCGCAGCTTCCTCTGGAGTTCCTTGGCAAATGCTCTCCTGTTCCCAGCCTTCAGACACTCAGAGGCCTGTGAGAAGCGGAGGGACAGCTCCTGAAACTGCAGCATGATTTTCCTCTCATCTGCTGAAACGTACGCCATACAGAAAGGTCGCACAAAGCCCCTCGCCTCCAGGTCATAAAGCGTAAGGTGATGGACATAGGCGAACGCCCCCTCTTTTGAGTCGCCCAGCACCACCCTCGAGTCCTCCACAAAGCTGAGCCTTGGGTAGCCACTGCCAGGCGGATGTCCCACGAAGGAGGCCTGGTAGTCCACTGACATGATGCGCAGGGAGAAGTAGTTGAGGTCAAAGGTGCCACAGATTTTGGGGTCATCAGGGATGGTGAGGAGAGGCTGAGGGCCCACCTGCTCAGAGAACTCAGAGATGAGGATGAAGTCTTTGGTGAACTTGGCATAGGAGGTTTTGGCCCAGGGGTTGGAGTCAGCCAGCGGACGGAGGGGAACAGAGAACTCCTCTGGGAGAGCCCACGGGTCTGGAATTGTCTGCCCGTACTCATCCTCCTTAGTGAAAGCCACCACGTCAGGTGAGCCTATCATAGTGGTGTTGTTGAGCAAGGCATGAGAAACACAACACACAGCGTAGCACAGTCACCAGTCATGAAGCAGCTGCCAGAGCACAGCAGTGGAGGGCAGCCACGTAAAGTACAGTCAGATTGACCATTCTGCTCTCACATTGTCCAGGGAGTGCATTCGTTAGTGAGGTTAAAAGAGCTGGAGACTCCCGGGGCCCAGAGTTGGAGAGGGTCCACAAAAAAAAACCAATCAATCAACCTGGTTTATATCATTTAAAAAGGGGGGTCCCAGAGAAGAGTGGACCCAAAATTCAGCCGCGTCCCTGCGGGAGCAAAGTCCACAGGACACGAGCCGCGATATTTGTCAGGTAAAATAAAAGTAGACAAACACAAATCGGCGCGTCTGTTAACAACAGCAGTCATCTTGCGCCAACCACCGGGTCCGGGCAGACATCAGACCGTTCGCGCCGTGCAGAGAGAGAAGAAACGAAATCAAGCGGAATCAACCAACAGTCTTCTCTCCGTGTCTCCGCGCGTCGCGTTACTCCGTTGTGTACGACAGAAAGCCCACTAACGGGCAGACGCGTTACATGTCATGTTCACAGCCAGAGACGGGCGCCATGTTTACCCAGCTGGCTGTAGTCTCGTCAGGTGACCAACCCACCGCCCAGAAAGAGAAATTCCACCCTGAAAACAGAAGTGTAACATATCCTGGATGTGGTTAGAAAAAAGCCTTTAAAGTCACTATTTGTTACAGTCATTCATTGTCAGCTTTCCAGGTTAGGAGTTTAGGAGTTAATTTGGTTGCCTCGTACTTGTAGGCTGTGCAGTGACAATAAAGATTAATCTAAAACTTTTAAATAAAGTCCACATTTGTAGGAGGACCGTAGCCAGGAGGTCATGGCCCCAAAACATTTCAACATTTTTCAGTTTTTATATTTTTCACACATGCAAGATATACCTATATGGAGCATTTGCGTGTGTCCTGCAATTACTTTAGAAAATCAAAAACAGTTTACAAAGCAATGTGACAATCCCGGCATCAAAACAATCTCCAGTTATTTTTTAATAGACTACTGAATCGTTTCTTTATTTGCTTGTACCAAAAAGTAGTCCATATACATAAAATACAAACAAAATGTGGATGTTATTAACTGCATTCCGCCAGACTAGTCCGCAAACGCGAATTACCGGTATGCATCGAAAACATGAGCTCGCAGATTCGACTGGTTTTTGTATGTAGATGTTTTGGTAGGTCTAGGATTTTACGACAGCATTGCGACCCTTGATTACGGCAGTATTTGGCAGGCGAGCCGGGAATTTGTAAACAGAGCTAACAGTCCTACCGATGTCGATGTTGCCCCTTATAACGTTTTTAATTAGCACTTTTGCCGGGCACTAGCGCTGTTTTATCTATTTAATTTATCGGGAGCGAGTTTAATGAGTACTTTTTAGCTCTTTGTAAAAGTTTAGGGGAGCGGATGCCATGGCGTTAGCTAGCTACGTTGGCTAACATGCTAAGACAGCGGGGAGACGGCAGCAGTGGGGCTGTGTGGAGGGTCGGCTGCTTCATGTGAGAGCGGCCAAGCATGTTATTGCACCTCCTCGGGAGAGCTTTGCTTCGATCGGGACTACACCGGCTAGGGGTCCAACGGAGGTGTTTCTGTGGAGTGACGCGGGGTGACCGGTGTGCGGACACACCGCAGCAGGCAGACATGATCCGGAGCAGGGCTCAGATCAAGCGGGTCCTCTGCGTGGCCGAGAAGAACGATGCAGCCAAAGGCATCTCCGAGATCATGTCCAACGGCAGGTCCAGGAGGGTGAGTCTACTCACTAACAGTAGAGAATCCTCGAAATGATTTTGTTGCTCAGTGTAGTGCTGAAACGGCCAGTCGATTTTCGTTGCTATCTATTTGTATAAATATATATATTTGTTTCAGACGTGGTCAGACAAAACAAGCTATGTGAGGAGCCCAGCCTGGGCTCTGGGAACTTGTGATGGGTGTTTTTCAAGTCAGTTGATGTTACTGTTCAGGGATCAGTGTATCTCTTCCTTGTGAGTGAATCTTTCCCGTTCGCAATATCACCTTTACAAATTAATGAATTATAACCAATCCATTATTCAACACACACCAGACGTTTGGCTGAACATAAAGACAAGATTAATCAGGAAAACACTACACTTTTACCAGTGTTCACTGAGTCACATGGCCCCCCAAACACCCTCAAAAGATGATGATGCACTGTACATCAGACGTTCCATTGTCAATTTCTAAGCAAAAAATGATCAGAAATCACAACACATGTAAGTTTACTGTATATGTAAATATCGATACATATTATTATATAGCAACCTTTTTGAAAAATGAATTAAGCATTTTATGGGAGAATAACAAGATGGGAATGTTTCTGGCTAATCCAGTGAATATACTGTATATACCTGACAAATCAAGGTGATTCATCACATTGATATATCAAATAAAAATGAGCTATTTCCATAAAACAGTCCTGCTCAGTGACCTGCAACATCCCCCCAAAATGTCCAAATTTAACCAGAGATAGTAAAGGAATACCTAGTAGTTACCATGGTACAAATAGTACAGTAAGACAGCAGAGCAGTTAAGATATTGTGTCACGGTATATAGATATTGTCATAGCGCCCACCCCAATATAAATAAAAATATATCTTTAGTCTTTAGACCTTCAATTACATAAATATAATGATAGGTGGGGAACCAAACTACCACGAGGACCTGACAATATAATACAATCCAATACACCTGCACCTGCACCCAAGACTACAGCCTACAAATTCCCACAGAGAGTTGACGCAGTACTTCTCTGGCATTGTATGAACAAAAACAAAAAAATACAAAGCGGTCAGGTGTCCTGGTTATTGTGTCTAACCCCTGTAACTCACTCTTTGTGCCACTAAGTAACTGATTGCATGCCCCGCAATAGACATCTGATTGGTTATCGTTCCATAACCTGGCAGTACTCACCTTCCGCTGAGCTCAATAGACTCTCCCATATCCCCCAAAATCAGAGAATAGTAATACAAATATTAAATGGAACAAATGAGAACCCCGCTTTGTTTGCTTTTTCTGTTTTCTGTCTTCGGTTGCACCAGTACTCATTGTCTTCTTTTCCATTTTAGAGGGAGGGGATGTCAAAGTTTAATAAAATCTATGAGTATGAATATCATCTCTTTGGTCAGGTAAGTGACATAATGAGCGATGCAAGCATGCACCTGTATGTCTGTTGTTTTGTGTTTTACGTTGTCTCTGATTTTTCTGGTTTCATTATGTCTCCATCCCGCTCCAGAATGTGACTGTGACAATGACGTCAGTATCGGGACATTTACTGGGTGTGGAGTTTAAAGCACCTTTCCAGAAATGGTAAGTTAAAATAGGATTTGGTTGTATTCAGCATCACACAGTATCATAACAACTGATTGTATTTGTACCTTTTCTCTCCAAAGGCACAGTTGCAATCCCGTGTTGTTATTTGATGCTGAGGTTGAGAAGTACTGTCCAGATAACATGATACAAATCAAGGTATGCTCATTTACTGTCCTCCCAGGAGTAATATATATATATATATATATATATATATATATATTTACTTTGTATTTAAATTAACCTATGGGATCTGAAGCCACATTGTGTGTGTTATTGTGATGATCAGTACAGGTTTGTATATTACATTTGTTTATTATCTCTCAGCAGTAGGAAGCCACAGTTTTTCATTCAAAGGAAATAAAGACGACTATGGATAATAGAAATGAACTTGAAAGAAATAGAAACATTTTATGACTCCTTCTAAGTGGACACCTCTAACGCTCTTTCTTTCCTTTCTCTTTCTTTTCTCCGTCCCTCTCTGTCTCTCTAGCGGACACTAGAGAAAGAGGTGAGACAGTGCCAGGCCTTAGTCATCTGGACTGACTGTGACCGAGAGGGAGAAAACATTGGCTTTGAAATCATAGATGTCTGCAAAGCAGGTATGATAGTAATATGTGTGGGTTGTTTTTGTTGGTGAGGGTGCAGCTGAACTCCTTTTTAAAGGCATAGTGCAACATTTTGGGAAATCTGCTTATTGCTGAGAGTCAGATGAGAGGATTGATACCACTCTCATGTCTGTACAGTAAATATGAAGCTACAGACAGCAGCCGGTTAGCTTAGCTTAGCACAAAGACTGGAAGCAGGGGAAACCTCTAGCCTGGCTCTGTCCAAAAGTAACAACATCCGCCCACCAGTGCTTCTAAAGATCACTAATTAACACGTTATATATACAGCTCTGGAACAAATGAAGAGACCACTGCAAAATTATGACTTTCTCTGGTTTTACTATTTATGAATATATGTTTGAGTAAAATGAACTTTGTAAAATTTGGGGAGGTCTCTTAATTTTTCCCAGAGCTGTACATCTTATTTGTTTAATCTGTTCAAAAGCTGAAGAGTAAAAATTAAGTTGCAGTTTTACGTATGTGCCAGGCTAGCTGTTACCCCCCCGTTTGCAGTCTTTGTGCTAAGCTAAGCTAACCGGCTGCCTTCTGAAGCCTCCTATTTACTGTACAGACAGTGGTATCAATCTTCTCATCCCAAAGTGTCAAACTATTCCTTGAGCATTGTACATCCTAGTATGTAGAATTAATGTTCATATAAATTGATTACCAATGTTTATGTGACTGCATCAGGTTATAAAAAAGCAGGTTTTGTGTATTTTAGTCCACATGTCACTCCTGATAATACTGTGCGTGTATGCTTTTTAGTGAAGCCCAATTTACAAGTTTTTCGGGCAAAGTTTTCTGAGATCACCCCCAACTCCATTCAGAGAGCTTGTGAGACTCTGATGGCGCCAGATGCTAACATCAGCGATGCCGTCGATGTCCGTCAGGAGCTTGACCTGCGGATAGGTGAGGTAGCACTCTTAAACTGAGATGAATAAAACATAACTATGGAATATTACATAATTCAGAAGGTGTACTTGAAAACAGGGTCTGCAAACACCGTTTTGCAAGTCTCCGCATTCTGACACAGGCTTGCAATCTCATCTTCACAAAAAACAGGCTATCTGCAAGGGAGGGGAGAGCAGAGCCTCCACTTTTTTATCAGTCAACACAGTTGGCTAGACAACAACAACCAGCGTGCTCAGTCAACATAGAGGCATGTAAAGAAATCCAACCCTGAAGATATTCTCCAGCAGGCCTCCGTACCACCACAACAAAATACATAGACTAGTGTCAGATGTAACGTTAACCTTTTCCAAAAGGTGCAAAAAACAATGTGTAGAAATATAGAAATATTTTTTAATAATCTGACATCCTAGTCAGGTAACAATAACATTTATTTTTCAATGTGTATGTGTGTGTATGTATATATATTAGTGAATAGAAACACTAGCATTGCCCCCAGCCCATCCAAGGACGCTACTAACGGGCTAGTTAAAGTATGCTTTATGCTAACGCACGTTAGCTACCTGACTAGGGCGATTATTAAAAAATATTTCTTGACATTTTTGGGTTTTGTTACCTTTCCAAAAGGTTAATGTTACATCTGACCCAAATGTATGTATTTAGTTGAATTACTGGTGGTACAGAGGCCTGCCGGAGTCCATCTTTCAGGGTTGGATCTCTTTACATTGCTCTATTTTGACTGAGCACGATGGTGGACTGACAGTGTTGACTAGCCAACTGTGTTGTGTGTAGAAAACAAAATGTCTACAAAACTAAGCTCACAGATACAAACTTCAGTGCACAAGTTTGCAAAACAACGACACACTAATAATGCAGGTCAAAATGATTCTTTCAGAATTATAGATTGGCTCAACAGATAATGGTGTTGAATGATTGCAAAGTCTGGATGACGACTTTGGTTAAATGTCACTTCACTCATGATACAACAACTATCTATCTGCAAATATGTCATGTAGAATGGAAAACCATGTAAGTAGCAGTGATCCCATCCTCTCTCCTGCGCTCATCATCATGTCCTGGTGCAGGTGCATCGTTCACTCGATTCCAGACGCTTCGCCTGCAAAAGATCTTTCCAGAGTCTCTGGCCAATCAGCTGATCTCGTACGGCAGCTGTCAGTTTCCCACTCTGGGCTTCGTGGTGGAGCGCTTCAAAGCCATCCAGGCTTTCATACCTGAAACCTTCTACAAGATCAAAGGTGCGAACTCCTCTATGCACAGACACACCAATCCAATGGAGATGCAAGTATTAAGGTTCAAAACTGATACTCACTCTTCTTCATCCCTTCTGTTCTTTGCGTCTGTCTTTATCTCAGTGCTGCATGAGGTGGAGGAGGACACTGTAGAGTTCAGCTGGAAAAGAAACCGTCTCTTCAACCACACAGCTTGCCTGGTGCTCTACCAGATCTGCATGGAGGTATGGGCCTGTTTGTGTGTGTATGTCCATGCGTGTACATTTGAATGTATGCATTGTCTCTTAAGAGTGTTATAATGAGCTAAAAGCAGGCCTTGAAATCTCTCTAGAAACTCTTAACTCATGCATTTTTGCACATGCATATATCTAAGATGCCCGTTACTAGTAAGCTTTGTAGGTCTGCTGATGTTGCTGTTCTGAGCGCTTTCTTTAGAATATTTATTGAAAGACTGTCGTAAAAGAAAATAAAAAAACACCCGTACTTACTAACCTCATCAAACTGTATACAACTGTCTCCTCATCTGATTTTTACTACATGATTGCAGCATCCCACTTTCAGTGACAAAATATGGGATGTATTGAGATAAGATACTACTTTGTCTCAAAAGCTGCAAACGTTTCAAAAGTGGTTTTAGAATAAACAGTGGAAACGTAACCCTATACACTAAATACACCATTAAGAAAATCCACAAAATTGTGTTTTCCGAATCAGCTGAAAACACTTCTCAACAGTTTCACAACCTCATCAAATCTTTGGGCCTAATCTATGCATAATGAATTGTGACATAACATGTATAAGTTATCATTACAATGATGATGATTTTGTTACAATTTGTGCGATTGTGTACATGTTGTTGTTCTCTTTGTTGATCTCGCCTCAGCATCTTTTTGTTTTAAACCCTGTGTGGTCTCAACTCTGTAACAGAATAGAGGTGTCATCTGAATCTCTTGACTGTCTGACTGAAAAACACTTCCACTTATTATTTGCCAAGACGCTCACAGCTGACGAGCATTTCATTATCACTTTGCTACTTTCACACTCAGCAAGACGCAAGAACTCAGGTCAGACAAACACAATAATGTCCCTGTACACCAGGGCTCAATCCAAAAAATCAATGATGGTCTGATTCTGGTTGAGGTGAGTGAGATTATACAAGACAGCAAAGAAGTCCCCAAATTATACATTAAAGCTACCAATAATCAATATTTTTATATTTACAGTGGATCAAATGACTATGTGAATGTGAAAGGGGTCTCTTGGAGTTACAAACCCACAGAGATCTTCACCCAGATCTGTAGTTTCCCTCCACTCTACTGAGCGTTTTACCCTCTTTAGCTGATTGTTTTTTAGTGGAGCTTTAAAGGTTCCCTTTGGAGATTTCTTGTAAACAAAGTAACTGTTACATTCACTGTTCTTTACCAAAACACATTGTGTTTTATCCTTGAGGACTAACAAAAGAGTTCCTCATTTGCAATTAGCAGCTAGTGGCCCCAACAGGGCTGACTTCACTTTGATTTTATTTGGCACGTTTAGATTTATGTAACAGGGTTTCTGCAGGGTCTTAAAAAGTATTAAAAGGTATAATCAGTTTAGCCAAAATTAAGACCCTTGAAAAGTATTACAATGTCTTAATAAACCTTGCCTTTGGGTTAACCACTACATCATTCTCTCAATGATCTGAATCATGTCAAACCAAGACTGTTTTGCAATCTCAAAATAAATGTACTGGTGTAGTACTGTATATGTAAGGTGTGTTGCTGATAACCAGTTACAACTTGTGGTGTTGCAGTCTTGAAAATGTCTTAGAAGTTCTGAAATTCAACTTCAGGGTTCCTGCATATAGCCTGGTATACGTTAACAGATCCTGTTGCCACTGTGAAATTATGCACCTTATTTATTAAAATATACTGAGATATACTGATATGTTGCCCACCTAGAAAGGGACCATAGACTTCTGTGTGTGTGTGTGTGTGTGTGTGTGTGTGTGTGTGTGTGTGTGTGTGTGTGTGTGTGTGTGTGTGTGTGTGTGTGTGTGTGTGTGTGTGTGTGTGTGTGTGTGTG
>JAVQJF010085824.1:0-11746 GCA_036023855.1 Gadopsis marmoratus
CAAGCGAGTTGATCCAAGAAAAAAACAGCTTCTGCGAAAACCTTTACTAGATCTGAAGCATCATGTTTACCTGCTGTAGTTGTCATGTAGCCATGTGGAGATCAGCAATCTGATCATCAATCTCGTTTTTAACTCTTTTAAACAAACATCAGGCTAAAGAGAGAGAAAGAGCAGAGCTCCTCTGCTGTAGGGGAACCGGCCTGACGGCGCAGCGCCGTCCGTCACGTGATGCAGCACAGATGTCTGTGAGCCACCAATAATGTCCCCTATATGAACAATCATTCATAAAACGCATATAACGTGCGGCTCGTCGACACGAACAAATGCTGGTGTTGAAGAGGTTCGTTGGTTTAACGCCAGCTGATGAGTCTGTGCGTCAGCATAGAACTGCAACATATAGAATGTTGCCCTATAGACGATTCTAGGAGCTCTCCGCTTTGGCAGATCTAATCCTTCACGATCTAATTTGAAAAATTAGTTGTTTTTTTTTTTAAATATTGTCATTTTCAAATTTACACCAATGCAAGTGTGATTTCAAAAAGAATAGCAACAAAAGAAAATTAGATGCAGCTCACTGGTAAGTGGCGCTATGCTGAGCTATTTTTAGAACAGGCCCGCTGGCCACTCATGTGGGCCTTGCGGGCGACCTTGTTGTCACCATGTTGGTGACCCCTGCCCTACCCACTTCCACTCTGTTTGCACGTTCACCACATTAAGTGCTATCCATGCAGTGGGGAGTGGAAGTGGGTATTAAAACTCTCCAACAGCGAGTCTTCATCGATGCTGACTTACTGACCACGTGCAACAGTGTGTTGTGTTCGTCATTGAAGACGCTCCACACAGATATAAGCGACTAACCGTTCAAAGTAAACTGCTCAAACTAAGACAGACATTAAAAAATGCCATACAGACATTAACAAATGACATTGTATTTAGGGTCAGATATACCCTACTCTACTCTGGAACAATGGTATATGTGTTCATTTGATTGTAAAGTGTTATATTCTTACAGGGACTGCTGCAAAATCTATGCAGCTCATGGACATCAGAGTGAATAGATAATGGCAACAGTTGCTGCTTCTGAAAGATGCTGATACAAAACCATGGTGATGAAATGTAACGACTGTTCCTGTTTCTGCCGGACAGCGGGAGGTTCATCTCAAAGCTTGCCACTATGTATTTATACACTACAACTTAATGAAGGGTGCTTTATTCAGCTGTGGGTGTACTACGAACAGAGTTCAGTTTGAGAATGGTCCAGTTTGTGATCCAAGCGGAGGTAAAGCGAAAGTTTTTGACATACCACAAACAGGTTCAGTGAATGGATCATAAAATAGCCTTCTTAAAACCATGACCTCTTATCTTTATATTGCACGACCATGGGATTTATAGCATTTTCTTCATCATTTCCCTCCTTTGATGTTTTCTTTCCTCTGCTCAGTGCTGTGCTTTACCTGTGCAGGGGTTGTGACCTCTGAGCGCTTGACTGCACCCGACTGTGAAGCTGAGGTCAAAATAGGGCACCTCCCTGCAAGCACCAACAAAGACAAAACCACTCCTGTTGGTGCAGGAATCATTAATGTTTTAAATTATATATTTTTGTGTTCATACAATCGATCCCTTTCAGTGCTGCTTCCTGCCTGTGGGGCTATACCTGATGCACCACTGCAGAGTTTCTTCATCTGAACTTTGCAGTGGAATGGAGTCTGCTGGATAGACATTATCACCTTGAATGGCTGCTATCTTACTCCCTGTCACACACAAATAGCTACAGAAACATACACGTCAACAGCAAGAACGTTTTGTTCAAAAGGGGACAGGAGATGGACATGGTGGAAATGCAAAAAATGTTCAAAGAAAAATAAAAAGCCTCAGAAAAAGCAACCCTTATTTGGCTCATTCAGACTCTTGTACTGTTTACTTCTTGTGTTTACAGGTGATAGCGTTTCTTCTGGAGTGGTCTTATAGCTCCCACATTTGTTGAGATATCTAAAAATATCCAGACCCTTATGACACACAGTTCCAGTTTTCTGTAGATTATATAAAAAACAAATTTCCTGCTGAGCTTTAGCCATAGTTTGACAACACGTGAAGGATGGTCAGTTTGTTCTGTGTCTGCTGGTTGTAGCATCAATTTTATTTTTTATTTAATTTTTATTGAAATCACTAACTATTATTTGGAGTTGCGTTAGAGCAGTCTACATAGCAACGGTTTTGTGTGTTAACTGGGTTGTTTTGGCATGGAATTGGCATGTTCTCCCCATTTCAAATGGGTTTTCCTCTAGGTGCCCTCCCACAGTCCAAAACCATGCAGAATAGAACTGAAACCTGCAGGTGTGAGTGTGAAAGTGGTTGTCTGCCCTGTCTTGGGTGTATCCTGCCTCTTAACCCAATGCATTCTGACAGGCCCCTGCCCCCTACAACCATGAACAGCATAGCCAGTTGATGAGGATGATAATGACACCATAGTCTAGGTGTGCTTTTGCACCGTACCTGTTGAAATGAGCTCTGTTGCATTGCCCCATGTGTTTTAGTTAATTTGGGCTGCTATAAAAGCTGTCCAACTAATTCTGGTGTGGACCTCTGAAATGTAACGCCATGTCAAGTGAAAGGTAATCATCCAGCTCGGATCTCGTTATGAAAAAGATCAGCAGATTGCATCGCAGTAAGGGGAAAATTCTAAAGCAAATTTTGTGGACGTGAGATCCTTGACTGTGAAGGTGATGGATGACGGGGATGCACTAAACATTGGTTAGTCTGCAATTCCCGTGGTTGGCTGGTGTCTGAGTGCTGGCGTAATGCAGGACGACAATAATTTGATTAAGCTGAAGAAGGTGGTGCTGCTGAGGCTAGTGTGTAATGATTATTACATACTGAAAAACATTTGGGTAATGGGAAGGATGGGGATGGGGAGGAATGGGGTTGGGAGGGTTGGGGAAAAGGATAGATTTGAAGAGGAGGAGGATGCTGGGAAGAACCTACCAGTGGTCGGGCCCCTTGGGTCGCTGCTTGAGGCGCCTGGGTTGCTGTGCTGGCTGGTGGAGAAATTTTGGGAGGAGCAGGGGCCGTATTGCTGTGTACAGCTGAAGGAAGGGATGTTGGGATGAAAGCATGTGTGCATGGGGATAATGTGAAACCTGCGAACACAGGGATGACGAGAATGATGACAACGTTAACAAAGGTCAGACACATAAGGAGCAGGCACAGAGGTAAATACACCCTGGGCCCCACTAGGAGGGGGGGCTGATGTTTCTGGCTGTGGCCCTGAAGGGGGTGGAGGTTGCGACATCACGTGTGACGATCCTGGAGATGGATGGCTGTGGCAAGGATGCCGGAAGCACAGAAGGCTCAGTGTTTGTTGTCGTTGGAGAATGAATGGAGGCTGAGTAAAATAAAAAAAAGCCTGGTTTTATTGTCACTATGGTTGAAGGGAATGCCTATCCCTTTTAGAGAAAGTTGGAGACGGGCCACAGTCCAGTCTCTGATGTTGGGTTTGAACTGTGGATATGAAGACAAGTGGCGGAGGCGTTTTATGAGGCGAGGGTTGGAGCTGGTTCCCGCTGCTATGTCTACGTGAATCTTGGCCCTCGCAGGTGGAGAAGAGGAAGCCTTAGATCGATCCGGAGTTAGAGAGATCTCGTTAGGGCAGCATTGAAATGAGTCGCCTGAATCAGACGAATTTACAGCGTGCCGGTCTGGGGGTAACAGCTGGAGACCGACAGCAGAGAGGGCGTGGCCCAGATGCCGGCTGGGGCAGGTGGTTGAAGCTGCTGTCCCGCGGATGGATTCCAGCCGATGGGGACCTGGGAGTAGACACACCTGCCGCTGATTGGCTAATCAGCGCCGCAACGCTTAAGAGGTGGTGGCGTCGGACAGAGAGGAAGAGGAACGACAGGACTACGGGGTGTCAGTTGAAGACGGATAATGCTGGGAAGACATTTTTGTTGAACATTTGTCCTACACCCCTTTTCCCTTAAAATTTCCGAAATAAAGGACACCTTTAGTTGAATGTGGCTGTCTGTGAGACCTCTGCGTTTTTGGTAAATCACCCCCCCACCTTCTCCGGTCTGCTATGTCAGTTTGAGATGCATGGTGAGTTGAGTCTTTGGTGTAATGGAATGTAGCCTTAGTCTGAATTTTTACATTGATCTAAGTGAGCGATTAAACGCAAAGCACGGACTGTCGCCTTGAAAACTGAGACAAACCGGACAGGATGGGTTGACCAGGTATAAGTAGACATGACAGGTGATTAGAGGTGTGGTTGAGGCGCGCCCCTGCCCCTGAATCTAACTTAACTAGCGAACGTCATTTGTTGAGTTGTTGTTGTCATACTGTAATGTGATTAGCACAGCTATTTCAGAGCTATGGGACCAGTGATTTGACTGGCTGAGAGTGTATTTATTAATCACCACATCCTCTGATATATGCCACTTCACTCAGCCCATTTGCACTTTGTACTGCTACACATACATCAATCAAAATGGAACGCCCACACAGTCCACGCCTTCCACTACCACTGTGCTCTTGACATTGTGCTTGCACGATTAAAATAGGGCCCGTTGTGTTGCCACAGTGGAGATTTTGATCTAATGTTAGGGAGTCACAAGATCATTAGGACTACAAATATCCACTACACAAGATGTAGGCAATGTCTTTGATCATTGGTTGATGATTCTGATCAGATTAATGTGAATCTCCATGTATCATGGCATTAGTTGATATACAGTAATACAATATTGTCACATTTCATCTTTGGATTTCATCTTTGGATTAAAACACTCAATATGTCCAATGTTAGCCTACACCAATATTCAGTAACAACGATTCCAGTTCTAAAAAATGAATTAAACATTTTCAATTTTTGTTGTATTGTGGACTCATGGATTGGTTTTGTATTTCCTTCAATTCAGGTGATGTAACACCTAAATTAATTTTGGTAGTTTGCATAAAATGCAGCTGACGGATGAAAAATGTCCCATGAGGGAGTGAAGAAGGCAGGCTGGGAGGGGAGTGAAAGAATGAGTAAGGAGACAGAAAGAGAGAGGAGGGGTAGGAAAAACTCTGATTAAAGACACACTTGATGCAACGGCAAGTAATTCAGAAGTCACATTTGGGACATTGAGATGGTGCTGAGGCGAGCAAAATTAGTCCGGCTTCAATCTTGTGTCTCCTTTAGACCTTTACCCATCACTGTCAAGGGCAGGTGTAAAATATTGACTTCGGTGTGTAGTGTATGTGGGTTTTTTTTCTTCATCTTCATCTGCTCTAAATCGCTGCTTTCATCGCTCCCCTCAGCAACTTATGAGGAAGTCCATTTGTGCGCATCAAGCACCTCTAGCACTTTTTCCTGGCTCCGATTTGATCGAATAAATTCACACCAAACAGCCACTGGTTGAATAACAACTGGCAAACAACTGCGCTGGCTTGTTAGTGTGTTTGTGTGCGAGTGTGTGTCTATGGTGATCCGGAGAGATGCAGGTAGAGTCAGAGACAGATATGATGGATGTTCACAATAATACACTTTTTTAGTGCCATTATCTCGTTGCTGTGTTTGTTCTTGCATGTATTTCCATCACGGTATCCCCTCTGACCTCAGCGCTGGATGTTTTTGTAGATTAATTAATTGAGTGCCTTTCTGCCGGTCTATTTTGACTCTGTGTGTGTGTGTGTGTGTGTGTGAATGGGTGCAATGACTGCTGATGTGCACACATTATGTCCAGGTACACATACAGCAGGTCCACTGATTATTTTTCCACTGCTGTAAATCCCTGCTAATTAAGACTGATGAATTAATTAGCACTCCTGTAAACAGTTGGTTTGTTTGAGCAAAGGTTGTACAGAATTTAAAGACCTTCTGTCAACCTCATTTAAGAAGTAACTGGCTGGTCTGTGATCTACCTGGAATGTTAATGATCCCTCAGAGATCTCCTGGTGATAGCTGCTCACAGCCTTTCCACTGTCATGCCCATAGCAGAGAGCAGACAGCTATTCAGAAAATAATGCCATCCATCACTTCAGTCACAACATGCACTGAGCTCCTCTCTCCTCCTCTCCCTCTCCGTCTGTACGCATTAATGCTTGTTACTAACTCGACTGCTTCCCTTTCTCTCCTCTCTCTCTCTCTCTCTCTCTCTCTCCTTCTGCTGCTGTTTGCAAGTGTTTCTGCCTCCTGATCTGTGGAGTCTGGATCTGTGGATGCGGGTCACCTGCTCAACAGCCTCTACTGGAATTATTGTTACTGTTCTTGTTATCATTGTACCTCTCTACCTCTCTTTAAACCCAACAGGTCGAGGCAGATGACCGCCCACCCAGAGCCTGGTTCTGGTTCTTGCCACTGTCTCCTAGTGCTGCTCATGGTGGGAATTGTTTGGTCTCTGTACATAAAGAGTCAGTCAAGACCTGCTCCATATGAAACCTTTATGATTTGGCATTATAAAAATAAAACTGAGTTGAATTGAACTGTTCTTGTTTCATGTTTTAATTTGATATTTGTCCTATCTAATTCCGGTTTTGTCTTTGCCAGCCTTGTTTCTCCAGTCAGTTCATTGTTCACCTGTTTTGAGCAACTCATCAGTGTCTTGCCTATTTAAGCCTGCCCCGTTCAGCTTTCCTTTCATTGTTCATGTTATGTCGTTGCATATGGATGCTTTGTGGGGTTTTCTGGCTGTGCTTTGGATCCCTCATTTAGACTACTCTGTTTGCCCAGTGGAGGTTCACGGGAACAAATTTCCAGTCCTGGAATTTTGTGTTCCAGTGTTCCTTACCTGACTGTAATGTGTACAACATATACACAACACATCCCCACATTGTGTGGATCCTGATGCCAAGGTTTGCCCTCTTTCAACAAGACAGTGCCCCTGTGCACACAGCCAGGACCGTAACAAATGGCAGTTATAATCCAGGGATGTAACAAAGTGAGAATTTATAAATGTTGTGGGTGTAAAATAAACATCATTAAACTAATTCTGGGTTTTCTTTTCAGAATGATCAAAAATCAATCCTTGTCTTGCGATAGGGCTAGGATGGGAGCAAATCTGTGCAACCAGGTTCGAAAATCTTGTGGAAAACCTTCCAGGGGGTGCTGTTCTAACAGCATGATTTAATATCCAAGGATGTTCAGCTACCACAGATGGGTGTAGTGTTCATGTAGCCACGTACTTATTGCCATGTAGGGCAACCTGTTTAGAACATACTGTAGTTGTGCTCAAGGTGTGTGTGTGTGTGTGTGTCTGGCAGCTCCTCAGTGTTGCATACGTACAGGGAGGGATAAAAACTTGAGGGCTCTTCGCTCTTGGGGGCTCATTTAGAGCAAAGCAGCCCTGCCGCTCTGTCATCCAAATTGGATGCACTCACATACACACTCAGGCATGCAAGCGCAGCACTGCAAGCCCGTACACACTCTGCCCACTTATTCCACTTACTAGCTTTTATTTGAGTTTGTTCTTACTTTAGACTAGTACTCAGCGCCAGCACAGGCAGGTCAATCAGAAGAGTCCCATTATCTATTCATCCTCCGGCATGCCCACGGCAAATCAAATTGCTGGAAAGCCAGAGAGGCCTTGGAGACAAATGTCAGCATCTCCACACAACTCCAAGGGTGTTGAACAGAGAGACGCAATCCCGAGGTCTGGTGAGAGAACGTGACGGTGATCAATAACTCTGTGTGAAGGTGCACTGATAGAAATCAGAGGCCAGAGCCTTTCATAAAAGAAAAAGGCTAAAACGCCAGCTCTAAACAGTATTGATCACTGACTATAGTCAGTGGCTGCAGAGGAGGGTCTGGCTGCTGGTGGGGTGTGGGGGCTGTGGGTTTCTCTAGAGCGACGCTGAAGCAGAATCACACCTGAGATCGATCTGCAAAGTGGTGTAGCACCTACTCAGCAATGCTGGGTTTCCATGTCTTAAAGACCTCCCCTCACCAGCAGCACACCACATCAGCTCATTAAAACTACCAGGAAAACATACAGTAGCTGCACCCTGAGTGCTGGGAGCTGCCACGCTGGAGCTGAGCCGTACAAATACGCTGCTGAAAGAGTGTCTGACAGCTCAAGATGGTGTTTTCAAGAGCAAGAAAGGACAAGCTGAGAATTAGTGTTGCAGCACGGGGTGAAGGTCAACCTAATTACAGGTCTGCCAGTATGAAAAACATAACTTCAAATGGCTCTGAAGCTCCCTACAGCCTCCAACAGGCTTATTACATCTAAATGCTGCTGTTTGCAGCTGAATCGTCAGGGGAGCCATTTGTACTTATGTGGAACAATGAAAATGACAAACCTTAACTAAAAAACAAGATTTTCTGTCCTTTTTAGATCAAAGCCTTGGTTGTATTTTACAAAAATGTTCCACTTGCTGTTTTGAATTTCTTTAAAGGATAATGTATTTAAAGTTAATATGATTAGATTAAGCTAAATAGTTTTTTTTAATGTTTAGATTTTCTGAACAAATCCTGGCATATTAACTCAAAGCTACTTTCACTTAGGCTATCTCAGCTATAGAGTATAAGAAACATGGATCATGCATCTTTGACACAAAATCACTCTAAGTTTTTCTAAAGGGACAATGGATTTGACCTTACAACTCATAAAATCAAATTCAAATGTCATTACCACAGATAGGTTCTCTGGATCTCTTTTGTGAAATACTGACAGACTATATAAATACACTATACTTTCTAATGTGCGCAATCATACTCTCTTATATTTACCATCATAATCTCCTCAACTGCTTGGACTACTAGTTGGCTACTATTCTCTCTAAAACACACTTCTTCTACGCACAGCATATTCTCTCTAACACAGAGAGCTGTATTCTTATACACACATTGTACTCGCCACTCAATTCAATTCAAAAGGCTTTATTGGCATGAAATGTTCAACAACAATGTTGCCAAAGCATCAAAATTCAATTTGTTCAAATATTTGGACAGTACACTCTAACAGTAATGTGAACACTCCCTTTCCCATGAGAGTACTCGTAGTAGAATGATAGTACATGAGAAGATAATACAGTATTATATTAAAGAGGATAGCAATATTTTTTAACCTTAATTATAGCATGTGAAACAAAATGATCGAATGTATGCAAGATGAAAATAGTGAAGGAGAATAGTTAGGATATGTGATTGAGAATCGTTTGTTTGAGTTTGCAACAGAAGACACTGGCTGAAATGGAACTAGTACAGTTCCTGACTGACCTACCATAATAGTTAACCTGGGATGCCCCTAGTGTGTTAGCATGCTAACATTTACATTTCACTAGCTAGTACTAAACACAAACTAGAGCTGAGGCTGTTGGGAATGTCATTATTTCTTCATAATTTTTTAGTATTTAGTCATAAATCAGAGGATCACCATAGTTCAATTCATCCTGAGGGGAACATGACTGTCTGTCTGAACCAAATGTCATGGAAGTCCGTCCAATAGTAGTAGTCAAGACATTTCCAAAAATATTCTGCTGGAGCTCTAGAGGACAAGTCAGGGGATCACCAAAATCAGTAGGATTCATCCTCTGGGATACCTGCACATGTCAAAATGTAATGCAAAATGTTGTGCCAAACCATCAATTAGAAGTTGAAATATTTCACTTGGTAATTAAAGTCAGAGAATCACAAAAGTAGGATTCCTCATTTGGGGACCATGAATATATGTACCACATTTCATGGCAGTCCATTAGGAAGTTATAATATTTCAGTCTGGACCAAAGTGCTGGACTGACCAACATAGAGGTGGGAATTACAACATTTTCTGATTTGAATCGTTTCATGCACATGAGTTCTCTGAAGATGTAGTTCGTTCACGTTGTTCAAAGCCAAGCAAGTGGCATCAGCACGACATGCAGTGCTGTTTCTAACTGGCTTTTGTGATTTGTCAATAAGCGCTAATGATCACCAGCTTAGGCTTCGGGCCACCGGTGAGAGGAGCCCCACAGCAAAATCTACTGATTTGTTCAGTAATTCAGAAATGTCAGTTGAGTTTGAAGATTCAGTGTTAAAGAGTCATCAATGGCTAAATAAAATAAGCTCACTTTGTATTTTGAGAGAGTGTAGCTCTTGAGGCAGTATTGCATTGGTTGCTACTTTTGGCCAACACAATGATCTTGGAATACGACATAATTACAGCACCACAAGCCCCAGTTTAAGCCCGCCATGTAATTATCATTTTCATTTATGAGATTTGTGCTTTCATGATTGCATTCCAGCCACAGTGCACAAAATACTTTTGAGTTTTAATCTTCTGCTCGCGTCTCCAGATGATGGCTGCCAGATATGACAGCTGCTTATTCTGTTATTCTGCTCATTCTGTGGCCATCTATGTTTGAACCAAGGTGTGGATAAATATGAATAAAGAAATTCAGATTATAATTGCATTCTTTTAAAGTGCTAACATTATATCTGGGTTCAAACAATAAAAGTGTAACTTCACCCTTCTCTTGTCAGTTTTGTTTCCCACTGTGAACTGTTTATTTCAGCTGATTTACCGTGAAAATTACAGGTAGGACATTTAATTAACCAGCGTGTCAGCTGCCCTGTACAGTGGAAATGCTTTGGCTTGATTAACCTTCACATTTGTCCTTTTAAATTACAGTTTCACAAAAATGGTGGTCTCATTGGTGTATGTTACATCCTTGGTCAGAGTTAGTCCGATGACATTTAGAAATTAAAGTTAATGTGTTCAATTATTGCCATTAAACATTTCTTACCTTTGTCTTTAGTATTATTATACAATCATCAGTTATATACAGTACAATTTTCAGGCATTCATTCACTTGAGAAAAATGGTTTAGAGCAAATTATAGATTTGACATAACCAGAATACCAAGTAAAGTTCATGTCTGTTCACCAGAGGTCATTGTCCTGAAATAAATACATTTTATTACCAACAACCATCAATAAACAGCCATGATTTCCCCTTCTGCCTTTGCCTCTAAAGTTAAACATGTAATGTTGGCAGAATAAATTGCATTATGTTTCGAGATTCTATCAACTCTTAAGTTTCTACATTTTTAATGTACATTGTGTTGACACAGATCACTATCCGCTATCACTTGTCTCTTATCGGAGTGATGAAATGGAATTTCAATGCTGGATATGTAGGTGATTCTCCAGGAGTCAATCTGTCATAGTCTTGAGACTCCTTATCTATCATCAGCTGTATTCATTTTTAACTGCTTTCACCCCTGCATAGATTTATGGCTGCTTTGCCCATGGCTTGGTTGGTGTGTTGTATGAATTATATTGATATTTGCTTTATTTAATAAAATGGACACAATGTTGACACAATGTTATCTGTTGGGAACAAAGGGGAAGTCAGTTGACGTTGTTGTAGAGTGAGAGAGGAGGTCAGGGTGCATGGATGGGTAAATAAAACATAGGATTTCAACATGGGTGTCAGATCAAAAAACACTGGTGGGTGTAGGTGTTGTTCTGGAGGGCAAATATTGTGGTCATGAGATGTAGAAAACTAGTCCATGCATTTGTTACCTCTAGGCTGGACTATTGCAGCTCCCTATTATCAGGCTGCTCCAATAAGTCCCTTAAGAGTCTCCAGCTGATCCAAAATGCACATTTACTGACAAGAACCAGGAAAAGAGATCATATTTCTCCAATATTAGCTTCTCTACACTGGAAAATCCTTCTCCTCACCTATAAAGCCCTTAATGGTCAGGCACCATCATATCTCAAAGAGCTCATAGTACCCTATTACCCCACTAGAGCATTGCGCTCACAGAATGCAGGGCTCCTTGTGGT
>JAVQJF010085834.1:0-13214 GCA_036023855.1 Gadopsis marmoratus
GGGTCTGTAGATATAGAGTTTGCTTGGACTTGCTCTATATTTACAAGTGCTATGAGATAACTTTGTTATGATATAGCGCTATATAAATAAAATTTGATTTGATTTGATTTGATTTGACAACAGTGCGGCTCAAGAATGTGTTTTTAATAGCTTTTGGACATCAATGGCGCTCTATGGCACAGAGGAATGAGCTATATCTACACAGAGAGGCACTTGTTAGTTGGATCAATTCATTGTTCATTTTGGTCTTTTATGGAATTTACTGACCAGAAGAAAAGTACATGGAATATTTCCAGACATCTCCTTTAGTGGAAGTAGATGACAGCGGATGGCGGACATGTGGATGAGTAAATCAAGCAAATTCAAGACTTTAACAATAAAAACAAATTAATGGAACAGACTGAGCCTTTTTCAGTCTGATACCTAATGATGTTATATATATAAGAATACGCCACTCTGATTTCACTGAAAATGACTCAGAGTCAGCCAACAACTACAAACCCTGTTGATCATACAGGCATTTTTCAGCAAAAAATACACTGAAGTGAGTCACACACTAAAATATCAGCCACCCGGATGCCTCACAGCATGATTTAATCCAAACACCTGCAAGTCAATAACTTGAAAAAAATGAAAATGTGCTGCTGCAGTCGGCTAATAACAGGTGTCAAACTGCTGCTAATAATGACTGCTGATGCTAACAATTTGCAACACATTTCCAATTGAAACTGTTCATTTTAAATTTGACTTGTGTTTAACATTTATATACATGAAAGGTGAGAGATTGGCTGCGTTAAAGCCCAAAAACTAATAAAAATGAAAGCTGAAAAGATCCACCAGATAAGTGGTTAATTATTTAGGTCAATATTCAAGCATAAATGCCAAACAATGCTTAGCTCTAGCTTCAATCAAAGATGTGAAAAAATAGAAAAGGTGCACACGCATGCAACATATGCATCCACACACACCGAAACCTGCAGCACCTTCAGCTCTCGACGATTGATCGACCGATTTACCGACTCACTCGGAGAAGTCTCATCCTGCTTTTCCTTCAATATCCAACCAGAGTCTCGCCACAAGAGCTGCACGTGTGCACATTCAGATGTGAGGTGTTTCTTTGTGTGCATCCAGAGGAAGAGACCATTTTTCTGGTAATCTCATGTTTGCATCAGTGCACAAACAAGCAACTACTCTCTGAGCTTAAACTCAGGGGTTGCAGCTTCATTTCTCCTAGTGAACAGTGTGCCACCATGTCGAGAGGCGCTACCATCATTGCATCTGCAGCAACAGGCCACCATGAGAAACATGCAAGGAGGGAGAAACTGAACCAGGAGCAGATCATTCTGGAAGCATTAATGAGCATTGCTTTGCAAGGTGTAGCAAGTCACTTTGGGGAGGCTGGGCTTTCACTTTACAGCCTGTTGCCTCGGATTAGACTCAGAGTCTGCTTGTTGCCGAGGACTGATCTCCTATATAGTTTCTTCAGCGGCAGAATTGCAAACACAGTCTCCCTCCTCTTCCTAGAATCGAGTATCTGAGGCAGAATCACATGCAGCAACGTGAGGAGGTACCTCCATCTCTCCCAGACACACGCTAAAAACATCTCATGGATAAGCCACACATGTTAAAACATTTGACGGAGTGAGAGGGCGCTGGGGAGACGTGATGCCAAGTGACACTTGCAGGCAGGCGTCTGCAGCAGGGACGCGTCTCCCGCACAGCCTCCTCCAGCAGGGACGCGTCTCCCGCACAGCCTCCAGCAGGGACGCGTCTCCCGCAGGGACGCAATTACATAACTTCACTCGGAAACTCAGCTTTCGGCAAAAGTGGGAGCAAATGTGCCGCTAAGGGTCGTGCAGGAATTAAGAAAATATATTGATTTAGCCAACAAGTAGCCTGGCGAGCAGAGCCAGGCTGTTGATTTAACTTAAGACGCGATTTTGGATATTTCTTTTTTTTGCCACATGCAAAACATTTTTTTTTAAATCCTCATCTCTACCTGTCGTCATGTCGCACGTCTGACTGAAGAGAAAATGATTATACTTGTGTCTTACCTGCATGTTGTCCTGTGTTGTAGCGGCGACACTGATGGCTGATTTCTGCCCGAGTGTGTGTCCTCTCTGCGCGGACCCTCAACCTCCGACTGCCGCTCCTCTGGATGCGAAGGAATGCGCACACACGCGCACACACGCGCACGGGGGGGGGAGTGAGGGGTGCAGCCAGAGAGGAAACAAGTGGACCTTCACCTTTTACAGCATAATGATGTGAAGAGCAGGCTGGCAGCGGTTTATTCTCCTGTATGAGCCTAAAACATTACCTGCAGGGGGTGAACATCTGGACTGATGTTCATGCAGAATAGCAGTACATTTAGACTCATACGGTACATATGGTTTATATGTATTTTATCTTTATCTACCTTTTCTTTCACATTTCCTTCACTCTCGGTTGGTTTCCAATAAGGCTATCTTTATAAAGGGGTCATTAACTCATTAACTTTAACAACTTGATTAACTACTGCAAGAACTCTGACAACGTATTAACATGTATAACTGCAGGTGACTCACTAGCCTTTGCTGTTGGCTTATTAAAAAGTGAGAAATATGATGATCTTAAAGAGGAGGAGGGTACGCACAATTATCAAACCCGGCAGCCCAAGGCTTTTACTTATAGAGCATGAGTATGTTACTTATTCAATTAATAAATATTAAAATGAGTGTCTTATTAGAACTTTTTATCTTGAATTTAAATCCGGCACCTTTGTAAAGCTTTTAATGTTCAGTTGTTGTTAAGCCTGTCAGAGAGGAGCAGAGTCAACAACATGTAACATGACATCATTTGTGGGGTTATTTTTGGATTACATTGTAATGCAATTTATGGTAGTGAGATTTCCAACCGTGCTTGAAGGCAGCGTCCCCAAAAAAAGACAAATTCTTAATTTCCATCATTTTGACCTTTTTCATTCATCCTTTCTCATGTCTATGATCACTGCGGCCAATTTCAGCATGTCAAGTGCAGACAGGGAAGTGTGTGTTGCATTAGATTACAGTACATGATTGTCATTAGAGTGATTGGTACAGAAATGCAATTACGGCCCTGCTGGTGAATCCGTGCGCTCGGTGAGGAACTGAATCAATTTAGGCGACCTTGGCTCTCTGTGAAGCTGCCTGGAGCAGAGAGAGAGAGAGAGAGAGAGAGAGAGAAACACTGAGAAAGAGAGAGGAAAGACTGTAGCAAGATGCTAAATAGCAATCAAGCCAGGTCAGGCATCCTCACACATAACATTGATTGCATAATGAACAGCTAAAAAATGTGAATAGCCTGCAGGATGAATGCGGAAAGGCCATCTGTCTAATAAAACCACTTCTTATTAGCCACCAAAGCTGAAGGCATGTTTCCATATGTTTTCACAGCAGCCTGACAGCACTGCAGAGGTCATTTTTACACACGTTCACATGGAGTTTCATTTTAAAGTTAGCCTCCTGTATGTCCGCTATTGTGGAAAGAGAATTAAACCTACTGTTAAAGGACATCGAAAAGTGCCAAATTATCGCCTGCCGACATATTGTATGTACACAAATTACTGCAATTCTTCTGAATATACACAGATTTATGCTTTTTATGATCAAAACAACACATCGTCATCAGTTCAGAATTTTGCATCTTGCAAACGGGTGGATACATTAACATGTGGCCAAGACACTGAATCCTAAGTTGCCGCAGCACTTTGCATGGCAGCTTCAACATCAGTGTGCCAATGTGTGTTAATGGGTGAAGTAGGCCAATCTGCTATATTACCATTTACCAAAAACAAGAATACCAAACATCATAGTACTAAATCAAACATACAACACCAACAAAAGGCAGGAGGGGGACTATATAAAGATAATCAATAAATTCAACACAAATCCATGATTTTCACAAATGAACAACACACATTTTAGGGATAAATCAGTTAGGCCTTCAGGCAAAAGGTTCCACAACATTACAGATTAATGCAGGTCTCGCATTTGATAGAACAAAGACAAGCTTACACACAGTAAAATAGAGGTTTTTTAGGGTCACCTTGGGGTCATGGGCCCTAGGGTAATTGCCGACTAAGTAATGCAGTTTTCCGGACACCAATATAGTGCCTTACACTGACCCAGAGTCAGTCCAATCTGTCCAACAAATCCAATATCAAAGTCTTGAAGGACTGATGAACCCTTTCCACTGACAAAAATTCCACCTTCAACCAACCGTCTGTGTTGAAACAGATTGGTTTGACAGCTTCAAACTCATTAGTATTACACATTTGCCTGACAAGCAACAAAACAATAACAAGACCTTATTAATAATACCATTGGTTAGAGGTTGTATCACATGGTCAGACAGACTAAATAAACATTGTATCAAAAGACAAGCAGGGCTTTGAGTGCAACATATTATCTCTGAGACAGAAACACCTGACCGTGATGATTAAGTATAAATATTTTGAAGATACTATATGCAACATAAGAGTCAGGTAGGAAAGGTCAAAAGGTCAGGAAAAAGATTACAACTCTTGTTCTTGAAGTTCTTATCGCTAAAGTGACTTTTAACAAAGTGGATTTCTTATAATCTCAAATCTGTCAGCATCCTCGTCCTTGTCTCGCACTTTATCTCCATCTCCGCCTCTCTTCTCTCGTCTTGTTTTCCACTTCATCCCTGCCTCTTTCGCTTTGTGTAACACAGACACATACACACACAAGCACATAATGTTCACAGCTGACACCACACAAATAATTGAATTTTCTCTCGTTCAGTGATCATCATTTAGGGGCCAATGAAGGAGGACAGCATATTAACGTGTGAGTGATGGAGAGAGTGAACGGGCGGGGGACACACACACACACACACACACACACACACACACACACACCTCTGTACTTGTAAGGACCCTCATTGACATAATGCATCCCCTTGCCCCTTATTCTAATCCTAACCTAAACCCAATTCTAACCTCAACCATAAAACCGTGTCTGAACCCTCAAACAGCCCTTTGAAGGTCTGTCCGAAAGTGAGGAATGGCCAAAGTGTCCTCACTCCCAAAGTCTAAAACTCAAAGTGGACCTTGCAAAGATGCATGTAGAAGTACACACACACACACACACAAATTAAAGGCTGCTCAAGGGTTCTGCTCAATGTGGGAGGAGTCAATTGTTTGTCAATTGAGCAGTTCCCCTTATTGCAGTAGTGAGGGGCTTCTCTAAGATCCACATCACTTTCATCCACATTAAACCACACACACTGTCCTCCCTCGAACGTTATCCCGAAGCCCGTAGCTCTGTGTGGAGCCGGGACATGATGTTTTGTACTATATGCCGCTGCAGGCAAAGGAGGTGTTTTTCCGCCATTGAATCAGGCTTTCACCATCTGAAGGGACATGAACGTGCATCTGCACTTGTAGCTCAGCCAATACAAATGCACCGTCTCTCTGAAACTTCCTATGATTGGCCAAAGATTTTCTGAAGCCTGAAAACAGAGCCGAGAGGAGGGGTTGAAGTAGAGGTTTGCTCTCAGGTCACTTGAATTACAATATGCTCGATGGTAAATATGGAATTTTTGCCCAATGCCGCCAAAACAAATAGTGCCTACCCCACCTTTAAGGCCTCGCCACAGAACCAAAGTGAACACCGAAAGTACTGTACAGATAAAAAAACACACCCAAAGGTTGTCTGTTAAATGTTCATCTTTAAGATGAGGGTCATTTGACTTTCGCACATTTGAACATTTTTGTTTAGATGAGGTAAAATTAGAGGCTGGCGTTGACATTTTCATGGCATTTTGTCTTTTCCACATCAACCAGACATTCCCTCCCACGGCAGATTAGCCACGGATTCACACACTTCCCCCTTTTGCTACTGCAAACTAATGTGCACGAATCTACGCTGCGCCTGTCGGCTTAAAGCCCGACACCGTGACAGAAGCAGGAAGATGTGGTGGAGGGGTGGGAGGTGATCATCAAAGTGCTGTAAAATCCTGTCTGCTGCAGGTTGGGAGGGAGAGCGGAGATTCCCCAAGAAAGAGCCTCACAGCTGGGATGACACAGTCTGCAATTTGCTTTCACCTTTGGAGGAAACGGAAGACTGACACACACATATACACACATTCACACGCACGCACACACAACAGCAGCAGCTCGAGAGTAATTCGCCGCTCAGAAGGATTTCATGTCTCTGTGGAGAAGAATGTCTATTTTTAGAAGTGATACAAATAGATCTTTCTGTAGCTTCAATGCTTGCATTCATATATGAATGTACCCAGCAGACTTTACTGTATATTGTTTTATTATCTCCACGTGTCTCCGGGGACTGTGTGCATGTGTGTGCGTGTGTGTGTGTGTGTGTGTGTGTGTGTGTGTGTGTGTGTGTGTGTGTGCATGCCTGTGTGTATTAAGGACAGTCTGGGCAAGTGCAATGAGCTGCAATCTGTTTCGGTGACATTTGTGCTGAGGTGCATGGTATCAGAGCGCACTGACACTCAGGTTAGGAGGACAACACAGATTGGTTAAGAGGTTGTCACAATCATCAATACGCTTTCTTCTGCACTTCCTCAGACCAATAAAAGCCCCAAAAGCATCAGGATAATACCCACCTCTCCACACAGGGGAACACTGCATCATGGGGCTGGAGAACGTCCCCTCCTGAGCACGAGACAAAGGACACTGAAGCTGTTTGGTTTCCTTGTGTTTAAACAGGCAGACCCTCGTTAATACGCTGGCTTCATCATCACCAGGGCTTCAGGAAGCGGACACAAAGGAGCGGAGGAACACCGGCGACTTACGGTGGAGGCAGGGCGGGGGTGAGACAGGGAGCAACTTTGTAGCCGTGGAAACAGTTGCTAAGTAGCGAACCGAGGCATCCCTGGATGGAGAGGGACAAAGATCTGATTGTGACGGGATGCGAAGGGCAGGGAGAGAAAGAGAGAGCGAGAGAGATCAAAATGTTTTAAAGACGGTCAAAAATGTCACATGGAGCAAAACAGTGTGAATGAATGAGTTTTTATTGCTGGATAAATAGGACCAAAACACTTTATTCTCATATTGTCACATCCTACCAGGTGACTCATAATGTAATGCTACTACAATACACTGCAACATCACTGTCCAGTGGAAACCATGAATCTGATTATTTTGTTATCCATTAATCTACGGATTATTTTCTCAAAAGCTCGTCTATAAAATGATAAAGAAAATGGCCATCACAACTTCCCAAAGCCCAATGGGATGCTTGTTTTGCCCAGTGAACAGGTCCATACAGTAAATCTTCACAACTGAGAAGCTGGAAGTAGCAAATGTACTTTAACGATTACTCAAGTATTAAAATTGTTGCTGATTTTTTTCTGACGATCGTTTCAGCTCTAATCTCTGAATTTGGTGATTTTTTATTGTTTCACTGAAGGTTAAAGTGAACCTTTATGGGTTAAGAGCATTTAACTTCTTGGGCTAAACAAACCATTAAAAAACCCATTTCAATCATCTGAAAAAGGTCACAAAGCTGAAATCGGGGGTTGGTTTTTCTTGGCTCATAAAAGGTTTTTCTGACACATAGATAACAATAATCATGTGCTGTGCATTGTACTATCATTTGAAAATTAATAATCAATCATACAGTATGTTTAAGCATAGAAAAAACAAGCTGCGGCTTGTCTTTATATTATAATTTGGATCACCACTCACTAAATGGAGTGATCTGATCTATAGATTCGCGATGGTCGAAACAATCGCAGAATCATCCCTGAGAACATACCAAGATGGACTCCATATTGATTATTTGTTCCACCTGTATCACACCACATCGGTCACACTCAGGCGCACCTTCCCTCTCCCTCTCCCTCCTCATCACCTCGTCATCTCCCTCGCTGCTGTGAAATCTGAGAGACAGACAACAGGGATTTAGAGGACATCCCGTTAATATGCTAATCCATGCGAGAATGACTTCAACACCCAGAGCATAGTGTTGGAAGGAGGAAGAGGAGGAGGGAGCTATGAATGTATTGTGGAGGGAGCGAGAGCTGTGCTTGCGTGCCTAAAAAGAGGGACTCCCCATCAAATCTTTGCAATAGAAAGAACGATATCTGAAATATTCGGTGGTTTGAAGCTGGTGGACCGTGCAGCACGTGCGGCTCTGTGCTGGCATCAATAATCCATGCAATCCACTCTTGTGGAGAGACAGCAGAGCACCGAGGGCTTATGTAAGAGAGTGTCAGGTCTGAGAGTTGGAGTTGGGATTGACCCTCCGGGACCTGACTGACTGACTGACTGACTGACAAGAGGGGAGGAAAACCCACAAGAACATGCACATAAATCTGTTTACTGTGGAGAAACATTCTGCAGCATCTGTGTTGTACATCAATGCCCGTCCAGAACATAAATATACGTTTAGAGAGAATCTACTGTATGCTTTGACATCTTTCATGTTTGTTTTGTGGCTGTTAAGGCTGACGGTCGGTTTGAAATGGGTTTGAAAGCTGTCACCAGGCATCTCCTCACTGACCTGAGTGGATGAGCGAGTGCAACCTGCTCTCTCCTCTGTCTCAGTAAATGCAGCGCGCTCAGTAGACTCCCCCTGCCTCGCCGAGTGTTTCATCCCATTCGCCTTATCTCCCTGGCCAAAATCCCCTGCCTCCAGAAAGCAATTTAAAGACCAGACAGAGACAGAAGAAAGAGAGAGAGCGAGAGATGCCAGAATGCAGCCTCGTGATAACACTGTAGAGATCAGGTTCACTTGAATACAACACCCAAAAACATGCGTTAAAATATAAAGGAATAAAATACAAATATTTCAAATGAACACAAAAAGTTTATCTTGAACCTGCACTGCCTCTATTTACGTCCCTGCTTCTGTTTCGGTTTTTACTCTGCTTTTCATTATTTGCTGAACTCATCCACTAATGTCAAGATCAAGACGTAGATAAGCCAGGGCTTCTAGACTAGAACAACTACAACTAGAAACTAGAACAACTTAGAAAATAGTGAGAAATGCTCGTCACAATTACTCAGAGCGCAAAGAGGCATCTTCTAATGTCTTGTTGTTGTCCAACCAACAGTCCAAAACTCAAAATCTTTCAGTTTCCTGTAATTTAAGACAAATCCTTTTGAGAGGATGAAAACGTAAAAAGACTGATGATTAATCTGCTAACGGGGAACTATGGCTGTCGGGTAAATATAATGGAGTAAAATTTTTTTTTACAATATTTAATTCTGAAATGTAGCAGAGTAGAAGTAGGAAGTTTCCTAAAATGGAAATACTTAACGTGCAAGTACATCAACTTGCACTTGAGTAAATGAGTTCTTTTCCACCACTGCCATTAGGTCATTATTTTGGCTACCATACAAATCATATGATATTTATGTGTCTTTTTATATTGTCTTGTATTTCTTAATATCCTTTTATGTAAAGCACCTCAGGTAGCCTTGCTGTGAAAAGGTTGCTATACAAATACATTTGCCTTACCCTTTGTTTATGATACCTGTCTGTGTTGTGTTGTCTTCAGCTGGTTGAAACAGAGTAACGCCACAGACAATAAGTTCATTGTACTTGTTAAATGACGATCTGATGTCCGTTACCACCTTTAAAATTAGATAATAATGTTTAATATGCACAGTAATGCTGAACTATTAAAGCTAACAGAAACATACAAAAAAGAACAAGTCAGTCTAATCACACTTGACAGAATGTGTGTGTGGCTGTGACTTAAAGACATCTTGACTGACTGGCCTGAATTTGACTAAATCTGCTCGAACCATTAAAGAGCTCTGACATTATTCCTGAAGCATGACATGAATGGCAGTCTGGACAATTCAGAAGCGAAAACCCCCAATCAGGTTGAACCGTCTTTGCTGTGTTGCAGGAAGTAATTAATTTGAACCTGGGCGGCAGTTAATTAAATATGAAGGCAGCTTAAACGGCTGCACCGTTGCTTTGCTTTATCGGTCACTTCCCAGAATGACAGTCCCATCTCTCTTCTCGGCATCTGAAGACACACACTTCTTTTTGCCTTATCTGAAACTGCGGCTCCATGAGATTAAACCACGCCACGGCTATAAATAAATATAAAGAACACAAAATACTGTGAGTGCAGCTCAACTTTTCAGGAACATTTCAGTACAGAGCGAAAAGCTGGTTACAGCTGGTAAGGATTTAGACAACTCCCAACAGACAAACAGGTACTAGGAATTATGCAATACATTTACGAAATGTATTTGGAATATATAAATCCACACAAAAATATAATCCTCTTTTCCTACTGCATGGTCACAAGCTCATTACAGTCCAGCCCTTTCAGCAGATAAATTTTGATATTCCAGAGGAGTCTGGGATTACACTGGCAGGCAATCTACTGTAAGGTTATAATCTGCTGCCTCTACCTCAGGCTGCTTTTACTCTTTATTCTATGCGGACAGATAAAAGTCAGATTTCACAGTGATGGCCTTGGAGATGAGAAAATGCCTCTTTATGGGAATAAAGGAGAGAAAAAAGTAGCAAAATGAACGGATAAAGGTTTTACATTTTGTAAAATCCACTTATTTCCTTTCTTGCCAGGAGTTACAGAGGAGGTATCGATCTTCTCATCTATGCTATTTCAAACTATTCTTCAGGGTTTGTATAAATGTTTAAGAGTTAAATTCAAGCACTTTCAAGGTATCTAAACCAAAAATGTCCAGACTCGTGAAGCCTTTACCATCACATCTAAATTGTTACTATAAATGCCAGGAGACACCAACAAATATGACGACAGAATCATTTCATTTCAAATATATACAACAATGTTTTGTTTACATGAGTGATTGCGTAGATGGCAAAACGCCAGATTATGTAGAAAATCAAGCATTTTATGAGGGAGTACATTTGAATCCAAGCATATTGCTAACCCTGAAAAAATAGCGGTTAAAATTAAGCATTTTCCAAACTTTCAAGACATTGTACAAAACCCTGATTCTTTTATGCAAACCAAAGAAAACATATATAAATTTGACATTCCTGCCACTCTGTCATTATAGACTGCACGCTGCAGATGTGCTGTGTGCAGAAGTTCGGTTCAGACTAGTGCCAGATGTGGCTGCTTCAGTCAGATTAAATCTTTGTGAGGATTAAAACTGTCTGAGTCCACAGGACAACACAGCGCGCAGCAACCAGCTGCAGACAGACATGTGTCTCTCAGGCATTTCTGGCTGCATGTTGAGTGATTTCTCTGAATTTTCGGCAGTTTGCTCACTGACCTGTATGAAAACAGACCTGAAGGCTTCAACAACACTGATGAAATCTTTAATACTTGTTTCAGAAACTAGAATACAAACTGCCAAATGGAAATTAAGATTTAATTTCTCCAGAATATATAACTTCTCAAATGTGACCTGACAGGAGATACTATGTAACTAATATGGTCTCTCACAAAAGAAGAAATAGTAAAAGACCACCACCTTGTGGCAAAACCTATTTACTGCTGCAGCAACTACCTTCATGTCACATCTCAATGTACCAGAGTTGGAAAGAAACTAAATACATCTATTCCTGTACTGTAGTATAATATTCCAGCACTTGTACATAACTTAAACATTTCTATTTTATACTTCTACTCCACTACTTGCCAGAGGGAAATATATTTAACAGCAAGTTACTTTCCAGATTAGGATTTTTCATAAAAACATTTGAGTTTGGCCCCCGTCATGTTTCACATGTTTATGACTTATTAGCAGTTCTATCAGATATTTCACCTCTAAACTTCTCACATGGTTTCATTTAAACAATTGTAGCTCCTCCTCAACCAGCTACAACTAAATTGCTGCTTCAGTATTAATATCATAATGTAATACACAACATATCAGTAACGGAAGACATTGTTCTGCAGTACTTTTAAGTACATTTTGCTTATAATACTTATGTACTTTTACTTAAGTGTAGCAGGCATGTATACAGCGTATAAGGTTAATAATTAATAATTAGCTTGGCTGTGGGTTTTTGCATGTGATCAAAGTTTAAATGAGTTAAGATGGATGAAACTCAAGACTCTCGAAACGCAAACTTAAAAAGCTGACTGGACTTATATTATTCCATATAGGTCCAAATAAAAGAAACACTGTGAAAAACTGTCTTCAGTTTAAAACTACATGCTTTTGTCCACAAAAGTCAAAAACACAAAAAAGAATATTGGAAAGAACTTGAATCATTTATTTTGAACTGAATCAATGAATACAAAAACATTTGGGGTTTGGACGACAGTGCGAATCCACAGGAAGTATTTACAAACGTATTATCTACAAGAAGGAATGGGATAGTTGAAATCTGCTTTCCCAAAATGGGTAAAAGAGAGAACGAGAGACACAAAAGTGGAGTCAACAAGTGCTGGAATTTCCACAGGGGCCGTCTGGACCGCAGCCAGCCGCTCTGAAGCTTCATCACATCCCACAGATGGAACCATTCATACGGCTGACTGGTAATCAAAGTTGACCCTAGACCTCCTGCTGTGAATCTCATTAGACAGGAGGACATGAGAAACCTCAGCCAGTGATCGTCAGGAGATCACTCAGGACAAGTCCCAGTCGCCTGCTTTTCTCTCGTCTCCCTTTTTAGGCTGATTTTAATACTAATAAAACAAACTTAGGAAGCCTCTTCATCGATCTTAGGTGCCAAGTAATATTTGACGTGTCCCATATCAGCAATCTTGTACTCCACCACTGTAGAAAAGACCAAAGAGTAAAGTCAGAGACAAATTAAGGCTTTAATACTTACTGAAAGAGGAGGGATGCACTCACCGAGGGGAATGTCGGCAGACATGCTGAGGGTGACTGTCTTGGACAGCGGTGTGGCCTTGGTGAAGAAGTTCAGGTAGTTGAGGGCAAAGATTAGCTGGACGGGTTCATTCATCTCAATAGTGACCTGAAAACAGAAAGTGAAGGGGAAAAGTCAAACATATTCCATCACAACGGGAAAAGTAAAGTAGAGATGCAAACAAACAATTATTTTCATTATCAATTAATCTAAATCTTATTTTTGGGTAGCCGAAGGTGACATTTTAAATATCATGTTTAATCTGACCACCAGTTGTCAAAACCCAAACATGCCTCGATTACTGGACGCAAACTGGTGGAATTGTTGGGTCTGTAGATATAGAGTTTGCTTGAACTTGCTCTATATTTACAAGTGCTATGAGATAACTTTGTTATGATATAGCGCTATATAAATAAAATTTGATTT
>JAVQJF010085857.1:0-30949 GCA_036023855.1 Gadopsis marmoratus
CCCCCCCCCCCACCCTGCCTGCCTCCAAAAACAGGAAATGCATCTTAGGAAAGTGTCATATTTGCAAGTTTTCTGGATAAACGATCCTGTAAAATTGAAAGAGTGACCTCCTGCTGCCGGCAGAGGTCACCAGAGTGCACAGATCACTCAGAGGAAGTTTACTGAGCCTTCAGATAAAAGAATCATTTAAAAAATATAAATGTTTGTAGCTTTAAATCTGACCAGATGCACAGACACCTAAACTGTCACGAACGATCCCAGAGTGCACTTCCTGTCAGTGAGCAGCAGGTGGCGACAGTGGAGATGAAGGAGACCGGTGTTCGTCTGCGGTCCCTCCAACATCACGAGAGTAACCTTTGATGAAGTCAGGAGGAGGATTCTGGGTAGAAAAGCTGCACCACGGGGGGCCAAAAACAGACGGGTGGTGTCCAGTTGGCTGTCTCGGGCCAAAGAAGTGATCTGATTGGTTGCTGTTAAAACAGAGGACTGCTGGTGCACCGGACGCCTGACTGACAGCTAGATCAGCAGGAAGATCCCTGACAGACGGACAGACAGATGAAGCTGAGGAACAGAGGAGGAAGGAATGATGGAGATGAAGAGTTTAGGAATGAAGAAGAGGAAGAAACAAAGGAGAGGAACGAGGAAAAGACAAAGGGGGGGATGGAAATCTCTGCAGCCCAAATCCACAGAGGACAGACAGCAGGTGAGTCCAGCTGCCTGTGTGTGTGTGTCATCAGCTGCAGTGGCAGAGCAGCAGTCCGGCCACCAGGGGGAGCAGGTCGAGCAGCAGGAGCCACAGAGTGATGACCAGACCTGGAGAACTGGAGCAGGGGTCTGAAAAACACACGACCACACATGTTCATTTATTTTTGACATTTTTAATTTGTTTTATTTTTATTCTCATTTCATTCTTCATGTTTACTTTCCTTTTTTTATTTTGCTTTTGTGTTGATGATGTTCGATGATGATTTTTGGTTTGTTATTGATTCATCTAATCATGAATTACATCATCAAACTAAACCGCTGTTTACATTTCAAAGAAGTTCACAAAATACACTACAGAATTATTACTTTCTGGAAATATACATGTATTTAAAATATTCCTTTAAATTTAAATGTGTATATATATATATATATGCTGTAGGTTATAAAATGACAAATAACAAAATAGATCAGATTTCGACTCATAACAGTTTTATAGTGCGTAAACTCGTGATGTCATAACTAACGGCTGTATCTTATGTGGAGCGGATGCACGACTCTGTAGGTTTGATTGCAGATGTTGAAAATAATTCGATTCAGTTTCAGCAAGAAAACATGTCAAAGTGTTTGTGTGTAGGAATGAGACACTGACCGATGGGGTTAGTCCTGGAGGCGTTGATGGGGAGGGGCTGGTGGGGGAGGGGGCAGTCGTCACAGAAGTCGGTGCAGGCGGGGCAGATCAGGACGCCGTTGGAGACCCAATCACTGACTCGCACGCTGACGCTCAGCAGCTGACCTCTACGCACGCAGAGGAAGGAGCGATCCTGGACGGACACCAGCAGGCCGTGAGCCGAGCACGACACCTGGACGCACAGGAAGACAGCGCCTTAGAACCCAGACGGCTCAGTGACCGCGCAGGCCGAGTCCGACAGTGTAGAAGTAAGATGGCACCTTGTAGCAGCCGGAGCCCCAGTCCGGGTACGTCATCTTCCTGGTGCACTGCTCCATCACAAAGGCCGACTTCTGGTACAGACACACAGAGTCCGGTCCATACTGCTCTGCTCCATAGTTCCTCGACCAGTCTGAACACACACACCACAATATTCATACAGACAGCGGGAACAGCAGGAACAGCAGGAACAGTAACATCAGCGTGGGTACCTGGCTGGTTCTCAGACACTCTGCAGTACGAGTTCCTCTGATATTCTCCGCTGAGGTGCCAGCTGAACTCCTGGCTGAACGGACAGAAGTCGGCGATCTCCACAGCGCCGCCGAAGAACGCCAGCTGATCAGCAGCCACATCTGGGATCCCCTCAAAGTACTGACACACACACAGAGTGCATTAAAGTAATATTACAGGAGCTTCAACATGGTTTAGAGTAGAGCTGAATCAATTCATACATTAGTCCATCAGAGGAAAAATCATTCACTGGTAAATTGAAAATCTTTGGACTGAAGTTTTGGTTTGCTTGTTTTGCCCAAACACTTTGGACCTTTAGACATTTTACTAAATAATGATAATGATCCATGTGCATAGAAATGTACTTTATTGATTACAGCCAATCAGAGTCCACAGGTGCAGCCTGGAGTTGATCCGTCTTCATTTCAACTTCCACTTTTACTGTTTGTTCTTATTTCTATTATTAGTTTTATTGTATTAAACTTAATTTTATTCCGTTTTCTTATGCTGTGTTTGATGCATGACTATCAATCAAGTTTGTTGGAACAGATCCATGTCAGTGTGTGTGTGCACATTTATTACTCATGTTGTGGGGACTCTTTCTTTTGGGGACAAGAAAGGTCCTCATAACATTAAGCATGAAATGTTAGGGTGGAGACTTTAAGGTTAGAGTGAGTCTGCATCAAATGAATGTAAGTCGGTGTAACGTCTGTGTGTGCACCTGGTACTCCAGCGGCAGCTGCTGTGGGTATTTCTGCAGGTTGCAGACGGCCACAGCCAGCTGGTCCTGTCTGCAGGTGAGCTGCAGCGGAGACGCTCGCACCGTGTCGCAGTACGGAGTCACAGCGTGACGTCTGCAACGGCAAATACATGTTAGAATCTTTTTAATTCAAGAATTCAGTTCTTTACTTTAAAAGGGTAAAAAAAAAACGGGGATGAAAATCTGATTTTTAAAAAAAAACCCAAATCATATGATATTCGCCTGCGATGCAACACAAACAGCTGTGCTGTTTTCACCAGAGTGCTGAACATGAGGGAAGAAGCTCCACTCTGGAACACCAGTGCACACTCAGTGTTTCTGTAGTTCAACACCCCAACGACAGAGTGAGACGTCGTCTCTCTAGTGGATCACGTCAGATTCAGGAGTCATTCTCCAGTTAAACTCTCCTTCATCAGATCAATAATTTAAGCTGATCAACTCAACTGTGAGTCAGGGGGAGTTGTTATTGATCATCGTTGTTAAGTTATGCTTTTTGCTCTTCGCTGCCGAGATCAGTGAAGCATAATGTGTTTAGTAGCTTCAGCTGTTGTTTCAATGTGTCATATTTAATCAACATTCAGGTAAATATACATATCAGATCAGACTCAGTACCAGCAGAGGACAGTGTGACTGGTGCTGAAAGCTTTAAAAGGGTTAGAGCTGATTTTCTCTGTGATGACGGCTACAAACAGCTTCACTGTGACCTCTGTCTCTGTCTGTCCATCCAGAACTTGCAGCTCTTCATGACGAAGTCACAGCCCAGGCCGCGGCCCCAGTCCAGCTTCTGGGCCAGGCTGTAGTTGGCTCGGTACCAGCCGCTGTCCTCCATGATGGCAAGTGTCAGACGGGAAAACACCCGGTTCTGGGTGTGGGAGCCAGTCATTGCCTCGTTCTGACGGGGGGAGAAAATGATTAAAAACCAGGAGAAACCCGAATGTGTTCACCACCGAAGCCACACAGGCAGCACTTACCTCCAGCAGCCTCTTCTCCCAGTGGTTCAGCTCAGTCCCCGTCCCTCCCTGGTTCTCCAGCTCCATCCCCTCCAAGATGGGACAGTTAAAATGTCTCCTCGCCTCCTCCTGGAGCCACATAGATCAACACACAGAGCTCAGTCGCTTACTGACAACAACCAAACTATTAATTATTTCCATTACCATTTTTTTCTTTATTCAACGTTTTGAATTGTCACTAAATAGTAAAAATGCTGTTTTAATTTCCCGCAGCTCACAGGGACGTAGTCAATGTCTCATTCCGTCTGACAAAAACAGTATCTGACAAACGCAAGCAGCAAATCTTCACAGAAGCTTTTTGCTTAAAAATAAAAATCAATATAGGACAAAAACGATAAATCGATTATCAAAATAATTTAGCAGATTCATTCTCTCAGTAACTGCGGCTCTGCTCCAGACGTTAAAACCTCTGGAAATACTCGGCTTTGAATAAGAATCCGTCTAAAAACAGAATCTCTGAAGGTGCAAATGTGTTTTATTTCCACATGAGATGCTTCACACTGGACCCTGATTGGCTCCAAACTAACTGTGATGTCATGAATCCTGCAGGTGCGTCCAGGTGTTAAAATGGCAACAAGCTGCTTCTCACCACGACGCGGGGCGTGACCAGGACGTGGACCTGGTGCCGGACCATCACCCCTCCTCTGATGTCCCACAGCCTGCTGACCGTCCTGATCACCGCCTCGCTCCACTGGTACAGACCCAGGCTGACACACACAGAGCAAGAGTTTATATTAACTGGTGACATTTTACAGCTCTGGAAAATATTAAGAAACCACTCCAAACTTTCCAAAGTTCATTTTACTCAAACACATACCTATAAATAGTAAAACCAGACAACTGATCATTTCGTACTGGTCTCTTAATTTCTTCCAGAGCTGTACATAAAGTCCTGGTTCTCCCTGCTCCTGAGATAAATAAAGGCCACTTTTTGAGAAACCCGTCCCACCACAGCCTGCCAGAGCAGACTGAGGTGATTTCTCATCAGCTGGAATTTGACACAAAACTGTCTTCACCTCTCGTTGAAGGCGGGCAGGCCGCTGGCGAAGCGAGGCGTCAGAGGTTTTCCCTCGGCGTCGTGGTAGAAGGCAAACAGACCGGCTGAAAACCCCTGGAGGACGAAGGAGAAACAGCACACAGCCGAGCTTCATTTACATCCACATACATTCTGTTCTGAACGGTCCGGTCACAGGAGCAGAAATCAGTTCATTCCAAAGGAGACACCGCGATCAGTTTTTATGAGTGAATCTGCACTAATCTTTAAAGAACTTGGTGAATTTTGACACAATTTGCACAGTTGACTGATAAGATAAGAAGTCGTCCTAACTGAGCTGAGTTCAGATTGGACGGAGAGTCCAACATGGAGGAAGCTATCGTAGCTTATTAGCCGTGTTGACAGGAGACAGGAGGACGTCATGCTGAGACAGCTGTTAATACACTGCGCACACTTATTGTCCGTTAGCAGCCGGGCTAACTAGCTTGTTAGCTCAGAGAGCTTTTTTTTTTTTCTCAAATAAAATGATGAAGACTCCAGAGATCAAACTGTCCGTAAACAGCCCAGCAGAGGGAAAAAAGAAAGAAGCTCTGGTAGCTGTTGTCGCTGATTAGTGCGAACATGTTAGCGGTTAGCTCACCAGTAGTTCACCAACTAGCCCTGTGAGTAGTCACTATTTCACCAAGCCTCTAGAGCCCAATACCTGGGGAAGATGTTCAGATGAATCCTGCTGTGACCTGCTGAGTGAAAAACCCGATAGTCTAGTGAGGGTCATGGTATCGGCTCTATCTGAGGTGGTTCCAGCCAAGCAGCTTGCTCAGAAAGTTTCTTTACAACAAGAAAAGCACAATTTGACAGAAGATTAAAAGTGAAATGTTGCTGCACTGACCAGAGCGTGGATGATCTCGTGTTTGACGGTAGAGAGCATCCCTTCAAACTCCTGAGGCTGAGAGGAGATCATGGCAGGACACAGGTTGGCATAGCCTGCTATCGGCCTAAAGGGGGGGCACAGGTAAGTTACATGACAGCTTGCTCTTAATAATAAGGACCATAATATATAAAACAAATGGACCAAAAGAAAAACAATCAGCTACGATGAATCGCTCTCTGAAACGTCTAAAGACACGTGAACATCCATGACTGCATGCGTTGTCCTCCACCTGTCCAGCTCTGCCTCCAGCTGGCAGTACGCAGCGTAGGCCACTATGTTCTCCTGTCCGCAGCGCTCCGTGGTGATGCCGCTGACGTAGAGCACGAAGTCGGACCCTTCCACTCCGGGGCCATCTGGGGGCCCCAGGGGGCCGCAAGACTTCCCCGATTCACTGCACACCTTGCATTGCTAGGAGAGAAATACAAGACAAGAGTGTGCAAAGAGACTCTTTATGTAAGAATCTCTGAGGGTATCACAATAATATATGGTTTCATTTTATGCAGATGATGCACAGTTCTATCTTCCTGTCGACCCGATTGACTCCTGTAAGAGCTGCTTTGAGGAAAAATCTGAATGTAAAACTCTGCAGTAAGAACGGTCAAACACATTATAATAACGATACTGAGATTAACACCCTGACAAAAACCTTCTTTTATCCTTTCAACCTTCCACTCTGCTCTTCCGTCCTTCCACCCTTGTCTCTTTTCCTGTCCATCTTGCCACCTGCCTCCTCATTTGGTGTTTTTCCATTCATTTCCAGCCTGCATTCTTCTTCCTCATCATCTGACTCAATGCTCTTTAATCTCAGATCTGTGGATCACTCTATTGCCATTGTTTACCCTGAATAATGGTTTGGCATCAAAATCCTACTCTCCTTCCCTGTGGTGTCCCCCAAGTATCAATTTTAGGTCCACTGTTGTTCTGTATATGCTATGTTTATATGCTATTTTGCAGTCATAAAATCCAAGTGACCCATTATAGCTAGTTATTTCTATGGTCTTTAATTGTGTAGCACATTTTGACATCCGCTATAGAAATGTTCTGTGTAAATAAAACTGACCTGCAGGTGGTGCTGTGGTACAATGACGGGGCCGCATCGGGTGACGTCTGCACAGGCGTCCTGGCAGTAGCGATGAGGGTCATCTCTCTTCCTCAGGTACTGGTTGGTTGCACATTGTCTGAGACAACAATGACAGCAAGTGAGAGAAAACAAAGACTTAGTTGTATAAGTTGCCATGCCAAAATAACTTTATTTTAATGATTTATTTTACATATTTAAACTCATTCAGATTAAAACATTATGATTCCTAATGACATAATATGACCGGTACAACATAAATCACTCGTATGACACTATGACAGATCTGTTCATACGAGTGGTTGTTGCACGAGGCCCATTGTGGAGTCAGTGGAGCCTCAACTGTAGTGCAGAGAGACTGGACACATACCTGCTGAGCAGCACAGGTCCAACCCTGCGCCTCACACTGAAGGCTCTCTGCAGGTAATCGATGGCCTGAGGAAACAGCTTATCCTGAGGACACACACACACTAGCAGTTTCAGTCTGACACCCCTCTATTATTGAGGTAAAAAAACATTAGGATGCAGGATTTCATCTTTAAAGTTGCCCTGCCCTGTGTAGGTTTAACCACTAGCAGTGCTATGAAGCTTTGTTTTTACGAGCGAGTCCCGGCAGCGCAACTCACATTCTAGCTATTACAAAAAGTGCTGTACGCTTTGAGCTCTCAGGTGTTCCTCACCTTTACCAGCCTCCTCTTGTCTGCAGGAAGCCTGTGGAGAGAGAGAGAGAACATCACTCACACTTACAGACTGCAGTCAGGCAAACTATGAAATCTCAGGCTGCAGCTTTAAAGTTGTTCTTATGAGAATTGATGACAAACAACTGTTAAATGTTTGGCTATATAGTCTTTATCTATATGCTTATCTATATGTGTGGCTATGTCTATGTAGTGTTTGTTCATGGCAGTGAAAGCAGTGAGCAGCTGCAGGACTCACTGGTCAACGCTGTAGTCGTAGATGATCTTTATCTTCAGATGAAGGTCGTCAGGGGAGCTTCTCTTAGTCAAGCGCTCAGGCTTCAGGTAGACGTGACGGACGACCTGAAAGGTGCCGGAGACATGATGAGAAAACAGACATTCAGACAAACTGGTTGTTTTTTACTGTCACTACGTGGGCTGGGCAACATCTGTAAATGTGACAAATACAGTTTGCTATAATCCAGTGTGAGGACACTCCGTTTTCCTTCATTGGCCCTGTTGTCCTGTAGCTGCCTGTATACAGGACAGGATGTGCACACAGCCACCTCTCTGTCTGTCCTCAGTACAAATACTAAATGAATAAATTAACAAACATCTGACCTATTACACTCTCGACAGCAATATTAGATAAATGCTTTATTGTCAGTACACGATAAACAACAAAACGTGGTTTGGCAGCAATAAACTCCACTATTTTCCACTCAACTATCCACTATTCAGATTTTATATAAATACAAAAGATAAATATATATATATAAAAAATATGAATAGTCATAATAATCGTACGTGGAGGTAAAGGCTGACAGATATTGCATTTATTACATGTTGGTTATTACCTAAAGTTTGCACTATCAGCTACACACAGCTCTGGAAAAAATTAAGAGACGTCCAAATTTTCCAAAGTTAATTTTAGCCAAACACACACCTATAAATAGTAAAAGCAGACAACTGATCTCTTAGTTTGTTCCAGAGCTGTATGTATATATATATATATATATATATAACAAATGATGACGTGTTTACAAATGTACAACGTTAGGTTGACACTCATGCTGCTTTTATTCTGAAAGAATCCAACCGGAAGTGCTATTTTTGTTGTTGCTAAGGGAACACAGACTAAAGGTGAACCCTGTTAGCATGCTAGCTAGCTGTAGAGAAAGACTCATTTAGGCAGCTAGCTAGCCAGTGTTCTTTGCAGCTACATATTCATAAATCTGTAACATCATAACGTGACTCGGTAAAGTTGTCCCACACAATATAAACAGAGACGCTAATTAGCCACCACAGCTAGGTGCTAGCTAGCTTATCCCCTCCGCTGCCACGGTGCGGTAGCCAGGTTAGCTAGGTTAGCTAGGTTAGCTTAGCTCACCTCAGAGGGAGAGGGGGCTCGGTGCCTGCACGTCCCATGGCAGCTCACGAACACAGCCAGGGCGGAGAGGATGAGGGCGGTGCCGAGGAACCAGGACACGGACGGCTTGCCATCCCCGCTCAGCCTCGGCTCCATCCTCCGACCAGACCGACAAGCGGAGCTCGGCAGCCCGAAGTCAACAGAACCTCCGCCGGTCCGGTCCCCTCGCTGCTCGTTTCGTTCATCGCTTGCAGGGTGAATCAGAGCATGCTGGCATCCCGCAAAAGCCTCCGGCGGTTAAATGCGAGGGGAAGGCAGCCAGTGGCGGCGGTGACACCGGCCGGTAGGAGGTGAAGTCTGACAGCGGCGCCGGGTCCTGGTTTGTTGCTGCGTGTCAGCTGAGAGGATCCGGCGCGCCGAAGATCCGCTGCTGACAAGAGGAGTCACTCTGTGGAACATGTCGTGTACGGCTGTCAGCTGAGTAAGGAGGCACAGAGCTCCAAAGATCGTCCGATGATAAGAGTAGTCACTCTCAGCCTAGATTTGTGCGTCTTTGTGCCCCTTGTCACGGCTTGATCAGTCCGCTAGGAGGCACTGCGGACCGCGGAGGCCCAAAGAAACCGTTGTTTGCTAGTTTAGCAGCAGGAGCCGTGTTCTGACAAGGTGATGCCTTTAATATGGACTAACATACCATTATTATGGAAAGCATGGTAACCAATGTAATCCTAATTTATTATTGGCTAGATAATCATAAAAAAATTGAAAATACACAGTGTTCACCTGGTTAGCGTGTTAGCATGCTGACATTAGCTAATTGGCAGGCTGATGGTAAAGTCATTAGTTCTCAGTATCTTTTGGGGTTTTGAACTGTTGACTGAAGGAAACGGCCACTTGAAGTGGTGACTTTGGGCTCCGTGAAAAATGTGATTTTTAAATACTTTCTGACATTTTACAGAAAGCAACCAGCAGACTGTTGGACGATGAGAACAATCGTTGCCGCCCTTCAATCGAGATCCAACCGGTCAGCTGACCCGACACCCGAAGCTTTCAAAAACAAACTCAGCTGGTCTCTTTCTTTGTGTATTATATCTGTGTGGCATATTAGTGGATGGAATCTGTCGGCAGCATCACGTCGTGACTCTTCAGAGGTCAGTGCAGCAGCTGGGCGTTCCTCCTCAGCAGGCTGTGTTGTGGTTCCCGACTGTTTCAGACAGAAAATCAGTCACGTCTACTAAACCCGAGCATATTAAAAAGTCCTGCTAACCACCAGAACCCACGTCCCATTTTTTTTCTCAACCCAAAACTTAAGACGTCGTCGTAAAGTTTTGGTGGTTTTCAACTTCTCTTTCATTTGTTTCCTCTCTGACGTTGGAAATTCAACTTTTAATTATCGTTTAGGAGAAAAATGTGTTATTCACTTTACTATCAAGACCCACAACACTCACATGTTTGTACGGTAAAACATGAAGCTACAGCTAGGAGAGGGTTAGCTTAGCTTAGCATAAAGACTGGCAGCCTGGATGTAGCTTCGTCACTCTCCTCATCCTGCCAAGAAATGTCGAATTATTCCTTTAAAACTGAAGGGTCCCAACATGATCAAAGAGACGAGGGAGAAAGATATTTATTCTGTTTCTTTTTTACAACTTTTCATGCCCCTGAAACTCAAATTAAACGATCGAGAAGGAAAAAAGCTTTTGATGAGCAACTTTTACACCAACAGGAAACACTTTTCCAGCATTTATGCCCAAATTGAAAATGTGCATAAAACAGGATGGAAACACCCTTATAGTCAGAATCTACGATCATTCATCATTATCTGAAAACAAGCTTTATTACACAACGAACAGCATAGTTTGGAGACGCTGTGTTTTCCATCCCATAGTGGTTTTCTGGATTTGTGTTTCATGCAGGACGGAAAAGCATTTTTCCTCACTGGATCCTTCAGTCATTCACAAATAATAAGTGGAAGATTTTTACATTTTACAACAACATCAACACTGCATATCATTACGTTTGTGTGTGAATGAGAGTTTTGTGACTAAAAAAAGGAACATGACACCAGTTGTTCTGCGTGTTGTCAGAGACACAGCTGCTGTCGAGTCATAAGCAGGTTATACTGACGAGAACCACAACAACAAAACGGAGGCCAGCTCCTACACAATGAGACGTCTTCATACAACAGTTTGACTTTGCATCTCCGCCAGCAGAACAGAGTCAACATGTAGCTGCCTGTGTCCTGTTACAGTAACAGGACACAGGCAGTGTGAACGCAGCCAGGACCAGGATGAAGGAGGGCTCACAGCCTGGGACGGCCAGGTCCACCGCTCAAACCACAGAACCACCATGAACCAGGGAATCTTGGGATACTTCTGAACCACCTCTCTCTGTCTTAGGAATCTGGACGGAGGAGGAGGAGGAGGAGGAGGAGGAAGCAGCAGTGCAGAAGGAGGCGATCTGGTCATTGTCTGGTGTCTCAGAGTCCTTTTCTCCGTCTCCACTTTCCTCGCTGTCACCGTCTGGCCTGGGTTCCTCCTCCTCTTCTTCCTCCTGCCCTGCTCCCTCCTCCTCCTCCTGCTGCAGGACGTTAAAGCGCTCCACCACGCAGTGAGCCGTCAGTCTGGCCTCAGGGTCGTGATCCCAGCACTCGGTGATGGTGGAGCAGAAGACACTCAGCCCCTGGAGGACAGACAGCAGGACATCAGAGGACACAGACAAACAGCGAGCAGCAGCATGTCAAAGACCTGACGTGGTCCTTCCATGTAGTCTGGGTACAAGTCTGAACTCAGTATCTGACCTGATGCTGCGTCCAGGCTGAGGGGATGTCCGGCCGTCCTCGGTCCCTCAGCACCAGGTCTCTCATGCTGTCCACACAAGGCTGCTCACAAACCTTTGAGCCAAACGCCGGCTCGTAGCTCTTCACCTCTGCAACACCAACACATTACATTCACGCGTGTGTTTGAATGTGACTGCAGAGACTGAAACCCTAGTGAGTTTCAGCTCCCTGTTTATCTGTTCTGGTTCCGTCTCAGAGAACAAGCTGTAAAACAGACACAGTTAGAGACGAGCTGCTGAACATCTGGACATATATAGAAACATGGAGAAGCTCCTACCTCCGATGGCGTTGCAGCGGGAGGCCATCTCCCACAGGACCAGAGCCATGGAGTAAACATCCATCTGTTTAAAGGCCTCAAGGTCCTCCAGGTTCACCCTCGACTCAAGTACCTCAGGAGCCATGTAGCGAGCTGTCCCCACCTGGACAGGATGATACAGGTCAGTCAATTCAAAAGATGACCGAAACACCAGATGCAAGAAAGAACCTGCACAGTTTACCTGTCCACTGTTGGCGTAGTCATCGACAGTAAGGGAAAGGTCCAGTCTTAAGGCCAGACCAAAGTCACAAAGAGCGCACTCCTTCCTGCTCTTAAGCACAATGTTACTGCTCTTCAGGTCCCGATGGGCAACTGGAACCTGCAGCAACACAAGCAACCAGCAAAAAGCACCGTCAAACAGCAAGATGTGCAACATCAGCAGCTCAACTTTGCAAAGGGCAACATAAAACGCTTAGAGACCACAGGAACATCTCTTTCACGCGGTGTTCAGACTGACTTGGGTGATATGTTGCTGTAAACATACTAGAGTTGATCAGCCGGGCTTGCTAGCATGTTAGCAGTTAGCTTACCAGCAAAATAGGATTTCCAGAGGTTATAGACTGACTTACCTTTGGCACCCCACTGGGCGTTGTGTCACTATGGAGATGAGCTAAGCCCCTAGCAATGCTGCCTGCCATGGGAACAAGTTCCTCCCAGCTCAGTATGTTTGCTGACAGGAAGTCCTGCAGGTTCCCAAGGCTGTAATAGGACAAAATCAGCCAGTACTTCCTGTGGGAGTGGCCGGGCGGGCCCCTTTCTTCAGCTGCAAAGAATCGAACCACGTTGTCATGCTCCAGTTTGGGATCAGAGAAGATGGAGCACTCGTTTTTCCATGAGGCATACTCTACACCTGGAAACACCTTCACCGCCACAGTTTCATAACTGTTAACTCCACCCCTCTCCCCCTGCAGCAGGCGTGCCCTCCACACCTCAGCGAAGCGCCCCTTCCCCACCAGGACCTCCAGCTTGATTGGCAGTGGTTCAGCCAGTTGACCATGCCAGTCTGTCATGGCACTGATGATGTCATTGTTGGGAGATAGCACTTTGGCTCTAAACTCCTCCCCTTCAGGCAGAGAACCCCTCACACCTCCTCCTCCACCCTCCCCACGAGTCCCCAGACTCCCACACGGCAGGTCGAAACCCTGGTAGAGCTCTGGGGTGCGTTTGGTGGGCCAGTCGGGACGTATGGGAGGGCCTGGTTTGTCAGGACGGTGTGTGCGGTAAAAGTAGAAGGCTGCGGTGGCAATTATGGCCACCAGGACAGGAGGCACCAAACTGACCACCACCACCGGGATCACATCTTTACTCTGCAGCTTGGAGAATCCTGCAGGATCAGAGAAAATACTGATACCTACTCATCCTTCTATAGATCTGCTCATCCAGTCATCCATCCAATAACTCATCCTATAATTTCTCCATAGATCCATCCAATAGTTCCTCCATCCATCCATCCATCCATCCATCTCTTACCGTTGGCTCCCTTGTCAAAGATGAGTTTGTCGTTACATTCGTGTTCTCCCTGGCAGCCACACACCATCATGGCTCCTCCGTCCTCTGCTGGCTGTGGGACCATGTGACACTCTCTGGAGGTGAAGTTCAGCAGCAGGCCGGGGTCGACTCCCTCCAGTGGCAGGGTGGGGTTGTGACACATCGTGTGCACCGTCATTGTGTCGTTGGTCTTCCTCCTGGAAAATACAAATAAGAATAAACTCACTGGCTGTGAGTCCTCTGGACCTCCAACCGCGGCTGTTTGATTCTTAATATGAGTGCGTTTACATGCACAATGGTATCCTGGTTTTGATCATAACATGAGAAACCTGGATCTTCATCTCCATGTTCACATGATAACAGCTTCCAGGTGTCTAATCATTTGTGTGCAGGTGAGTCTTGATTTCTCCACATCTGAGTCAATTAGTTATTATTATTTCTCTACCAACAGAGACTGATCAGAAACCTGGGTCAGGAGTTTACATGACACAGTGTCCTGGTTTCTATCGGAGAACTCCATGTAGCTTCAGAAACCATAACCATGTGAACTTTCACAGAGTCCTAACTTAGATAAGTTTGACTGAGATATGAAATGTATTACAGTGATGTTAGATGGCAGAACAAGATGCTAACTTTAATCTGACAGCAGACCAACGTGTTGCATTTTAAAATCGCTCTGGAACAAGTTAGTTCCAGGAGAGTTGTTCTGATCAGATCACTTACTCTTCAGTCATCCACCGTAGTCTCGTTGCTATTTCAGAGATTATCAATGAGGTTTTGCTTCTTCCAAATATACCAAATAGTTTATTGAACTGTGCTTTAGTCTTAGTGATGGATTTATCTCCTTTATACTCATGTTGAGAGCAACAGCGGACTTTGAAATTGATGCATAAAAGTTCACCAGGATGTAGGAAAAGAAGTGTCCCCCGGTGGATTTGTGTCACAGCCTGAGAGTCTGTGAACGCAGCCTCTGGTGAATAACGTCGCTCAGCGGACTGATAGTTGTGGACAAACAGTCCACAGACAGAGTGAACAGCCCTGAGACAGAACTTTGACTCTCTGTTCTTCTGTGTCAGTTCGCTCTTATCGCTGGTTTCCTGCAGATCTCTGGGAGGGTCGGCCAGGCTGACGTGAACAGGAAATGAGAGGGGAGCGGCGAGGGGAATCCCACCACTGTTATCCAAACAAACGCACGAATCAGCAGGAACGTTGCTGCCAGAGGAGCCTGTGAACAGAGTGACAGGTCTGAAGCTCCAGACGTCGACATGCTCTCTCCAGCACGAACTACATGTGAGTGACCCTCTGAAATGTAACATGACAAAGGCACCATTGCAGTCCCATGTTTCTTTTTCCTGCAACAGCAGCGAGTTGAGAGAAATGACTTCGGGATGTTTCATAATGCTGATCGGCGACATGTTGCAGGAAGTTGGCTGTTCTGCGGTGGACGATGAGTGTGTGAGTGCTTCAGCACGTTTGTTGGACACCACAGGGTTCAGGACATGTTGGCTTTTCTTTAACAGCACTTCAGAAGAACAATACCAAGACGGACGCTAAATCACTGCGACAGCACAAAAGACAAATGCTGCAGGAAATGAGGAGCAACATGTTCAGATCATTTCAGTAACATTAAGCACAGTTTCCTTCATCTGCTCTCCTGCTCAGCCATTAAAGGAATCGTTCAGCATTTTGGGAAATATTCACTTCCACTTTGATGCCACTCTCATGTCTGAAACTGAAGCCAGTTAGCTTAGCTTAGCATCAAAGACTGAGAACAGGGGGAAACAGCTAGCCTGGATAATCTTTAAAAAGGGATATCTTGTTGTATTGTTTTAAGTATGAAAATGACCAGATGTGGTTTAACTGAAGGACTTTGTGCATCGCAGGGCTGTCACGTCTTCAAAAAGTCAAGTCAACAATTTCTGATTAACGAGTGATTCGTTGAAATGAACTGGAAGGCAGCCCACACAGTGTACTGTTACTGTCTTCTTCGGTGTAAAGCCCAAACCTCTCAACACGTCTGTGTCTGGTTATCTGATTAACTACAGTCTTAATTTAGTCAATCAGTCAACAGGTCAAGCTGAAAGTCCTTCAAACAGTCTAGTGATTATAGAACAGGTCGAATATTACATTCATTTTTGTTGTTGTTCAAGCTAAAGTTTGAGTTTTGGTTAAATAGCAGCAGCGGTTGTTCAATTAGTAGATTATTAATAAATGGAACAGCTGGATAATGACCCAACAAAAGGTTCCAGCCTGACGTCCACTCACCAAACGGCGATGCAGACCTCCTCGGTGACGGTGCAGAAGGAGGACAGGGTGCAGTTACTGAAGCAGACGCTGTCTCGACACAGCGGACTGGACACCTCACACCACTTACACAGGTTGAAGCTCAGGTGGCTGAAGGACCGGACGAAGACTGGAAGCCCTGCGGGGTGACGGAGGGAGAGACAGGGACAGTTACTGCCACATCATCGGTCGATCTACAAACTTGTATTTGATAAGATTTGATAGCACCCTCTAGCTGCCGTAGGGAGCAAAGGAGGCAGTGATGCGATGTTCCCACCTCATTGGCTAACCTTAACCTTAACAAACAGAGGCAGAGCTCCTGGACTTGGGTTGGGGCCTCCCTTTCCTTCATTAGTTCCATTTCCTGTTTTGTCTCTTCGCTTCCGGTTGCTGTTTGTAAATATGAGTAAAAAGTCTGGCATTTAAATGAAGTGGCCAACAGAAAGTTTCACTTTGCTGCCACACGGACGACGAGGATGATGTTCATCATCATCACCAAACAGCTGAGGCTCCGGTGGAGCGACGTGGACGTAGCGTCGGAGTGAAGGGCCTGTTAGCCCCAAAACATGTTAGCATGTAGCCAAAACTCTGCCGCAGCAAAAAGCAACACCATCTTTATCTGTGTGATGCCACATCAGGACAACAGCAGAAATGAGTGCATGTCTGCATAAACATGCACTCACACACAAACACGCAACACTTCATTAACTGTCTCACACACACAGCTGAAGTTATTCCAGATGTTTCTTCCAAACAGAGTTGAAGACAAAGGAAAGAGAAAAAGAGCTGGAGAAGCAAAAAGCTCACTTTAATTAGAGTCAGCACAGTGTGTGTGTGTCTGTGTGTGTGTGTGTGTCTGTGTGTGTGTCTGTGTGTGTGTCTGTGTGTGTGTGTCTGTGTGTGTGTGTCTGTGTGTGTGTCTGTGTGTGTGTTTGTGTGTGTGTGTGTGTGTGCGCCTTCAGGAATAAATTGAAGCCAGAAGTGAGCAGCATTCAGAGCCAAGTTAGCATCCAACGCTCCGCCCTCAAAGGCTCATGGGAAATCTAAGCCCTCCACGCTGCTGGGAGGAGGCCCTCCCTACCAGAGCGGCACACACACACATTATGCTGCTTTCAGTCAGTCACAGTTCCACATGTTGGAAACGCTCTTCATCACTGTCTCTCTGAGAGTCAGACGTTCAGACTGATGCCACTCTGTGTCTGTGCTCTACATGTGAACTGCTTAGCTTAGCTTAGCATAAAGACTGTAAACAGGGGGAAACTGCTAGCTTGGCTCTGTCTCTCCCAGCAGCTGTAGAGCTCACTGATGAACACGTTACATCTTCCTTGTTTAATCTGTACAAAAACTCAAGTGTCAAAATCAGACCTGAATGGTGACAGACTGAAATATATAAATATAAATATATATGTGTGTGTGTATAAATTCATTATGAGTTTTATATGTAAGATTTTTATCTGCAACACTGACAGGTAAATGTACAGCAGTAAAAAGTACAGTATTTCCCTCTGAGTTAAGAACTATAAAGTAGTATAAAAGTAGTATAAAATGAAAACTGTAATTGTGCCACTTCCTGGTGTGAACTGCAGCACGTCGGCAGCTGCTTCATGAACACAGCGTGAGTGAGGCCACCACGTCACACGCAGCTACACCCAAACACACACACTCCTCTCAGTGCCAGTCGCTCTCTTCTCCAGTGTCTTCAGACAACGTCAAGAATCCACAGTGTGTGTGTGTATAAGGCGCTTCAGATACACTCGCTCTTTGTTAGACGTGAGATAATAAGTTGCTTTTCAGTCACACAAACTGTTCCTCTGTTAATTCATTCAGTCACTTCAGGTGAAGCATATTTCACTCGACAGACAGGCAGACAGACAGACAGACAGACAGACAGACACAGACAGACACAGACAGACAGACAGACAGACAGACAGACACAGACAGACAGACAGGCAGACAGACAGACAGACAGACAGACAGACAGACACAGACAGACAGACAGACACAGACAGACAGACAGGCAGACAGACAGACACAGACAGACAGACAGACACAGACAGACACAGACAGGCAGACAGACAGACATTTTGAAGAAGTCATAAAATAAAATAAAAAGCTGAAGTTGAGGAATATAAAGTAAACAACACAGAGTGTCTGCAGCCATGCTAACATGCTAACATGCTAATGTTTAGCAGGTAAAATGTCACCATCTTAGTTCAGCTAATGTTAGCATGCTAACATTAGCATGCTTAGCAGTAAACAGAGAGCAGCTGATGGAAACGTCTTCAGTTCTGCAGGAATTTGGTCACAAACCAAAGTGTTGGACACATTAACCTGTTGACCTGATGGTGGCGCTAGATGGAAAGTCAGAGTATCACCAGAGTTATTACAGTTCATCCTGAGGGGAACATGAACGATGAACCACATTTCATCACAATCCATCCCATAGTTGTTGAGATGTTTCAGTCTGGGTCAAAGTGCTGGACGGTCCACAGCTACGTCGCTAACGTGGCTAAAAACAGCAGCTTTCACAACATTTCAACCAGGACTTTATAATCCATCAACATCTGGCAGCCATATTGGTCCGGAGCTCCGTGAACAGCTGATTGTTGCATTACTGAACCAGCTAATGTTTACATTGTTTTTACTTTGACTTTAGCGCCACCATGAGCTTGTATATAAAGTATTTAAATCCAGCAACTAGCTAACTGTATATAATGTATTTAAAACTAGCTAATTAATTATTAACAGTCTAATAATGTCAGATATACTAATATTTCAGTCACAGCAGTTTTACTGCACAGCCAGTACTTTTACTACACGAAGCTGACAATACTTTTACTTAGGATTTGAAAGCAGCACTTTTACTGGTGCTGGAGTACTTTTCCATCGTGGTATTTGTACTTCAACTTAATAAAGGATACTTGCAGACCCCCCCAAACAGCTCGGAGGGACAGACAGACGACAGGCTGCACTCACCGACAGACAGGAGGACGAGGATCCGGGTCCACAGCGTCCCGCACCGAGCCATCATCAGCAGCAGCCGCTCCTCGGTCGGGATCAGACTCGTGTCTGTGGAGAGAAAGAGTCCAGATGTTTTTCATCCAGATGTGGTTTAGCCCCGCCCCCCTCCACATGTGTCTCTGCTCAAGATCTTTACTGAGGTGACAGAAACTGCAGTATTAGCAGCAACTTGTACTTAATGTATCAAAGTACTCATAGTACACAATGGCTCCATTCAAAGTATTAAATTGATTATATTAATTATTTTAATTAACTTCCATCTGGATGATGTGGAGCTCATTTTAACATCTGTAGAAATACAAAGTACAATATTTTCTATATATTAACTAAAGTACAAGTACCTAAAGTTTGTACTTCAGTACAGTACTTGACTAAAGTAAACCACTGAATTAAGAAGTCTTGAATTTCTATTAAACTGTGATTTTGAGTTTTTCAAATTATAAGACGTCCTACTTTTCACCATATATATATGTATTTAAGCCTATTTATAAGTTGTATTATTATAGCAACTTATTATATTTTATTATTTATTATTTTACAACTGATTCCCACAAAGAATCTGAATGAATAAATGAGTGGCAGAGAAATGAACATTACTCAAGAGAGCCTTTACTATGATTGTATTTTTTCCTTATATATGTATATTATATTATATATTACATAATGCAGTTTGTGTTTGTGTTCTCTGGGGTGTTTTTAAGGATGCAGTGGATTTTCTTTTTATATTAACTTTTAGGGTTTTTTTTGCATCTTATGTTTGTGTTGATGTTTATTATCACGTGTTCAGATGTTTTGTAAAGTACTTTGGAACTCAAGTTTAAAAAAGTGCTATATAAATAAAGTTTTACGTACTTACACTGAGTGCAGACAGACAGACAGACAGACAGACACTAACACACTGCAGGTTGACTTCAGCGCTGTGCTGCCGCCTGGTGGCCACGTGGTATAACTGAAGTTCTAACAGGTCTTTCTGTCAGAACTGGTCACATGACTCAAATAATGATCCCGACACGTAAAAAGTAAGAAATAAAGAAATAAAATGAATAGAATCGAACGACACAAGAGTCGATCAGAAAGTGAAAAAGTTCATAACATTAAAAAACATTCAATGTCAATTTCAATTCAATTGTTTCACCATTTGTCACATTTTAGTTGAATAATTCTTGGACGTTTTTAGGGAAAATGAATAAAAACGCATTAGGCAGGTAATGCAATGTGTCCAAACGCATTATTTCGTTTTGAGCTTTTACTGTGAAACAACTGGACCGGAAGTGCTACTGTTGTCGACCGCGTGTCGTCTTTATATGACGGTTTTGTTCTGAAAGTAGATAAATGAGTCCGACGCCTGGTGCAGCTGTTCCAGCTGTCAGACCACAGCTGTCTCTGGACTCCGTCTGGGCCCAGACATGAAGCGGAGACTCCTGCTGGTGTCCAACTCCACCCTGCACGGTGGAGGATACCTGGACCACTGTCAGCAGCAGGCCGCTCAGCTGTTCGGACAGTAAGTTCACTTCTGCAGTTCTGTCTCTTTGAACACGTTTGAAACCGGCGGTCGGTTAGTTACAGGTTTTAAAATGTCGGCTGTTTGACTGGCAGCTTTGAGGAGTCACAGGTTTGTAATAAGGGCAGAGTTCTGTGTGTCAGAGGTGTGAAGAGGGTGCTGTTTGTCCCCTACGCCCTCCATGACAGAGACGCCTACACCAACACCGCCAGGGCCAAGTTCAGGACTCTGGGTAGGTCTGCAACGTGGTCCCGTTTGCTGTGGTTGGTTTCTTCTGTGCTGTAAGGAAAGAAGCAGCAGCTCTGCAGCTTCACGGTGCCGACGGGCTGCAGTGACCCGTGTGCCTTTGGCCCCTGCAGGTTACGAGCTGGACGGCATCCACGAGGCCTCGGACCCCGTCGACGCCGTCCGGAAGGCTGAGGGCATCTTCATCGGTGAGGAAGGACGGAGCAGAGCTCCACCCGTTCTTCTGTTTCCTGTCCTCAGCAGGTTTAAACATCACAACAAACTCCAGATGAAATATTTGACCTTAATTAAAGTCTAAACAGGCTCCACTGATCTGCACACTCAAGTGAAGGAAATGAGGACGCAATTAAGGGATTTGAGATGCACCTGTTGCTTCCTGTCACCCTCATTTCCTTCCTTCCTTCCTTCCTTCCTTTCCTCCTCCTTTCCTCGTTTCCTACCATTCCTTCCTCCCTCCCACATCATCCTGCTCTCTCAGTGAATTCGGACTTCAGGTGTTAACGGCTTTGTGGGTTTCGGGTTTTGTAGGAGGAGGAAACACTTTCCGGCTGCTGAAGAGTCTCTATGACAACAAGGTGGTGACCGAGATCAGGAGGAGAGTGCTGGAGGTGACGCGCGCACACACACACACACACACACACACACACACACACACACACACACACATTAGCTCATTAGATATCTGTTAACATGTCAGCTGATGATCCCCCCCCAGGACGGTGTCCCCTACATGGGCTCCAGCGCCGGCACCAACGTGGCCACCATCAGCATCAGCACCACCAACGACATGCCCATCGTCTTCCCTCCGTCCTTCTCCGCCATCGGCCTCGTCCCCTTCAACATCAACCCGCACTATCTGGACCCCGACCTCAACAGCCGCCACATGGGGGTCAGTCCCAAAACCTCATGACACCTAAACATGAACAATTCATACTAATTCACATGAAGGACGTACTGCTGGTACTTTAACTACATGAAGCTGATGTAATTATTACGTGTAATGGAGTATTTTTATATATATATATATCACTGTTCAGATCAGAACGTAGTAAAACTCTGTATCCTCTGTGCGACCGGCTGATTGGTGGGAATGATCATTAACGCACACCGAAAGGGTCGACTACCTGCCATGTCGGTTACTGCCCTCACAGCAACTTTCCATCTGAAGGCCTGGTGTTCGCTTCCTGTCTGAGGACGTTATGCAACATGTGGCGCTGTGGAAGCTGCTGTGGTCAGCGAAAAGAAATGCAGCGTCAGCAAACAGAGAGCGTCTGACGGAGGTTTTGATTTGATATTTGGCGTCAATAAATCTGATGGACGCACTTTGACCAGCGACACTGTTTTATAGCAGCAGTGAACGAGGGAGCGTCTCATTTATCAGGATATATATAGTTTTATGGTTATAGTTCTGTAATGCTGTACTGTTTCACACAGTCTGCAACTTGTCTTGATGTTCTTCTGCAGGAGACCAGAGAGCAGAGGATCACCCAGTACCACGAAGAACCTGATACTCCACGTGTCCTGGTGAGCCGGGACTTTATTCCTCATTTAGCCTGTTAGCTTTAGCCTCAGGCTGTTAGCATGGGACCTGTTAGCTTTAGCCTCAGGCTGTTAGCATGATAAACATATGTAGCCGTCATATGTTTAAGACACTTTTCACAAGATTGTCATCCAGCTGATTTATTTTAAAACAAGTTATAAAGTCATCCAGAGACAGTTTCAACCAATGTATGGAGCTAGCATTAGCTTATTTAGGTAGCTAAGGCTATAAAATCTGACAGTGACAGTTATCATTTCAGCAAAATGACAAGCTGTTTGACTTATTTTCAGTGTTAAATGTGCCTCTGTGATCATGTTACACTGCATGTGTGTGAGCAAACAGCGTCAGCCACCAGTGGCACCGTGTTTCTTGGTGTGTTTCGCCTGTTTGAGAGGACAAAAACAGGCCAACAAGCTGAAACAAAGACACCGGCTTCTATGACACCCCGTTTCCACCAGGGCAGTTTGAGTGCTGGTTCAGAGCTGGTGCTTAACTTGAAACCAGTTCTTTGCGTTTCGAGAGCAAAAGAACCGGCTCCAGGCTGGAAAACTGGTTCCAGAGTGGCACCAACTCTTTGATGGGCTAGAACCAAGAACCGCTTACATCAGGGGCTGGGGGTGGGGCCATTTTTAAAAAACCAGAGCTGAATGGACGTGAAATTAAACCAGCAGTGGTCCGTGGAAGAGACCGACTTTCTGCTGCACTGTGGTGCCAAGAAATGCAAAATAAACTCGAGGGAGCGTCCAGAGCGAAGCTGGTATTTGAGCAAATCCAGTGCGATTCTTGAACATAATCGCCGTCCACAGTAATCACGCCTTGGTGCGCGTTGGTGGAAATGGGGTATCGGAGGACTCGCACTCATTTTGATCATTTTCAGGGTCTGAGGGAGGGATCCATGCTGCTGGTGGAGGGAAACAAAGCCACGCTACTGGGAACCAGCAAGGCCAGACTCTTCAGCCGGTAACACACACATACAGTACATACACACACATACATACACACAGTACATATACATACACACAAATGATCACCACAATGTCCGTTTTGTGTTTTAGGGGGCAGCCCTCAGTGGAGTACGACCCAGGAAGTGACCTCAGCTTCCTGCTGACACATTGAAATGTGAAACGACTGCCAGCGTCTCACCCTTTCATCATCTTGTTCTGGATGACAGAATGACCGTTGTGCTCAGAACACATTAAATATTTGAAAGAAATGCATGGTGTCTTTTCTGTCGGTGTGTGATGTTCCTCCCAATAGTTTTAACAATCTCACACGACCTTGTTTTATCTGGGTCTAAGCTTCTTCCGTCCTGCTCCCGGGGGGCCCCTGAGGCGGTCCCAGGCCAGATTACATACATAATCCCTCCGGCGTGTTCTGGGTCTGCCCCGGGTCTCCTACCAGTCAGACGTACCCAGGAGGAGGATCCTGATCAGGTGTCTGAACCACCTGAACTGGCTCCGCCTGTAACGATGTGCAGATATTCTAACATTTTAATGTCTAATTTCAGAAGCAGCCTTCAGACTTCAATGACACCAAAAGGTCTGGGGAATGGTACTTCAAGTATTAAGTATTATTTTTATATATTCAGTCACGAGACGTGACCGGAAATGTGTTTGGAGCTCATTTGACCCTCAGACCTTCCATCGATCACCATCGGGCTCAGCTGTACTGTTTTTACTGTTAATTAGAAAACGTTAGCATGCTAAGCTAACACACCTGCTAAACACGCAGCTAGCGTGGCTGCAGACTTGTTTATTCTTCGGTTCAGATGTTGTGCGTGAAGGCTACAGCGCTCGTTTCAGTGTGCAGCCCTGAACGACAGTACATGTACCGTGACCCTTGAATAAATAAGGACACTGTTTGTCGAATATCCACCATCTCACCCAAACGGAACAAAATCAAGACAAAACACTGAAGAAAATGTGAACAAATCAGTTTATTTCAGCTCAAAGGTGAAATCATCTTATGAAATGGTTAATTCTTATTCTCAGGTGAAAGAATACATACATCAAAAATAGTCATGTTTTCTCAATACAGAAAGAAAGACAGGCAGTGGAATTAAATATAAAACGGTTCAAATCCCTCAAACACAACAGACAGACAGCAGGACTGACTTCACGTCTCTGATCAGTTTTACTGCTTTCTAGACTCAGATTTTATAAAGACGTTTCTGAATCTTTTGTATAAGTTCACCGTGTTCCTGTTCATTTTGAATGTTTAACTTTTGTCCGGTCAGTGAACGGACGTCGGTGCTGCTGAACGCCTTCAGACACCGGTGCAGTGAGCCACTCTGTCACCACCAGTTCTCACTTATTACATTTAATAAATGCAGCAGACGTAAAGACCCTGAAAACGCTGAGTAGGTTCAATAGGAAAAACGTGGCAGATTTCTGTGCACCGATAAGAATTTGGCAAGGTTTAATTACAAACAGTGGAGGGGCATCAGATGTCACCCGCAGTCCTGATGAAGCAGATTATCTGAGTTATACTTTGCTGCTTTTGTGCTCTTATCAAGAAATACTTCAGATTTGAAGCCAAGGTTGTTGGTGCCTTTTTTGGAAATACTGTTGATTCGCTGTCTTACTGAGAGTTAACAGAGAAGATTGATACTAAGCTACAGCTAGCACATCGTTAGCTTAGCTCAGCACGGAGACAAACTTGTCTGCTGGTTGCCTGGCAACCTCACGGCGATGACAAGCCTCCAGGAAGTCGCTGCACACGGCCAGGAAATAGTCCGGCACATAACCCCACGTAAAACCCACAACATGTCATTTTTACATTTTAACAAGATATAATGTGTTCGTCAGTGAGCTGTAGAGCTGCTGGTAGTTCGTTAGCTTTGGACAGAGCTAGGCTAGCTGTTTTCAGTCTCTATGCTAAGCTAAGCTAACCAGCTGTAGCTTCACATTCCGCAAACAGACGTGAGAGGCATCAATCTGACCATGAAAGTGACTGTGGTGTGGATTAGAAACTCCACACCACAGTCAGTAAGAAGAGGAGTAATTCTGCGACACCACCAGTAGCATTAGCGTATCTCTAACGTCTGTTGCTTGCTAACAATATGATGGCAGGAGTGACATCTAGTGGCAGTGGAGGATATTCACAGGGATGACAAACACGAGTGCAGTGAAAGAATAAACAATGTAGAACGTGCCAACTAAAGTGTTCCTGTGGAGTTAGTTCACTGTGATTGCTAATTGGATTAATATCATCAACCTTAAACATTAATTCATGAGGCAAACCCAATATGGGTGAATTCATAGCAAAGCTGTTTTTCTTTTGTTTATATATATATTCACACAAACTCAGGCAGACATGAAACAGAAACTGCTTTCAGACTTCGTCACATTTGTGTTCTCAGCACAGCTGCCAGTCACGACTCTGAAATCTGAGGGAAATAATACTATTTAAGAAAAACGTAAGTGGAAGTGCGAGAAAGTTGTAACTACCTGACTAACCGTTCATCAAGCTCCTCCCTCCTCAGTTACTGTTGCTACGCCCGTCAGTCTCTGTTCTCCACACAGTTCAGATCTCAGCGGCTGATTCAACACTCATCTTAGCATGTTTTGAAATAAGTCAGAAATCAAAGATGCATTAAGTACACAAAAGCAGCTTCTCATTTCTAACTACAGTGTAACAGCTGTAGCTAGCTAGCTAATTAAGCTAACATTAGGTCCATTAGTTGCTTGAAGTTGAGAATCTTGTAAAATTGATCTTAAATATAGACTTGATGCTTACATGATCTCATGCTAACAGATGGGGGCTAAAGCTAACAGGTCCACGATCTCATGCTAACAGATGGGGGCTAAAGCTAACAGGTCCATGATCTCATGTTAAACTAAACACATAAACCAACGAAGTCAGCTAATGACATGCTAACTCTTGGTCTTGGAATTAAATTGGTGCTGTAGGTACTGAGCTAACTAGCTGGGCATGCTAACAATTGCAGCTACATTAGAGCAGATAAACTGTTAAAATACTCCGTGTAAACAAACACTGACAGACGTGCTGTGCCTCGCTGTGATTGGTCATCACTGTTCAGGGGCGGGGTTTAGCAAACGTTCAGGTTTATGAGGCAACATCTAAAACTCATCACTTGCATTGATTCTCCACCCAAACAGAAAACAAACTTTGAAAAACAACTTGCTGATGGTGTTGAAATGAAGTCTTCTCATCGTTTCGTAGAAAATAACAAAATACTGAAAACAGCAAACCAGCATCCCAAAGCAGGAAGGAAAAGAATATATCAGGGTAAATATATTAGTGTAACACTCCTTATCATCCCACATCAAAACTAATTAAACTATTTATCCAAAAATAGAGACCATGAATGCAGCTAATCAGCCACTTCCTGTTTCACTTATTGATCATTCTTCAACTATCAGATTTCATATTGCTGATTATTGCTGGCAGACAAACGAATTACATCACTCCAACGTTTCAGAAGGATACTTCGTCACCTGATTGCCACTTAGCGTAGCTAGCATTGTCATTTGTGTTTTGTTTTCATTCTACATCTTTAATAGTTTATTTGTTCATTTGCAAAATCGTATATCACTCATTGTCTTCTGCCTTTTCTTGTTCAATTGATTGTGAGGTTTTTAAATTGCTGTTTGTTCTTCTCATCCAGTTCAGAGGTACCGTCAAGGATAACCTGCCAGTCCAGATCTTAAGAACCCCCCATAGTCCGTTACAACCCGAGCAACACTTCACGTCTCGGCATCATTTGGGGTTTGGCTAAAACGTGCAAATTAAACATCCACAAGCTCTGGTGCAAACAAAAGTCTCGTATCTCTGGAATGAAAATGACATTATTGCATCATTTGCATGTAATCACAGTTTTGACCCATGAAGTTATTCTGTTAAAAGGAGTAGTTCGACAGTTTGGGAACTATTCTGTCCAAGACTTAGAAGAGAAGATTGATAGAGGGTCAGAGGTTCTGTACCTTTGGACAGCCTTTATGCTAAGCTAACGGGCTGTAGCATCATATTTAGCGTACAGACACAGAGTGGTATCAGTCCCATCATCTGTCCATTTCCCAAAATGTTGAACTGATCTTTTAACTGGAGCTGTGAGGATTTCGTCTGTGACCAGTGCAGCTCGTCTTTTGGCACAAACACAATTCAAAAAACAGCTCATTAAAACTGAAACCAGTACCATTAACCTGCAAATCAACAGTGAATACAGTGAAATCCTCTCAGCAGCCATTTTACCCTGATGCTTTGACCTCTAGGTGTCAGTGTTGCCGTTCTCCTCCGGCTGCAGCTGCTCCTTCTCAGTGCAGTCCTCCTGGGGGGGGCGGACCCGCTTAAAGAAACCCAACTGAAGAGGAAGAGAAGAAGATTTAAAGTTTAATGTGGCAGTTTACATTTTTAAAAAGACTACACACATCTGAATAACTACAGCAACAGCTGTTTTGCTGAGGGACACGAGGGAACAGGGACGTCCCTTCACTTTGGATCGTCACACTTTGAAACTCTGTCGGACTCACGATGTTCATTTATTTTAAAAAAGGATCCAAATTGATGCAGCAGTGCCAGAGACATTGTCTCTTTAAAACCACAAAACATTCCGCCTACATTACCCACAATGCAGCTCTCCCTCTGACAGCTGTCTGGTAGATGTGTCACGCTAGTAGCGGCTAACGTAGCTAAGCAGCAGAGCTGAGCGGCGGCTGCAGAGGTCTGTCAGCTCACGTTTCTCTGACTGTTTTCATCTTCAGCCCCAACAGTGATGAGACACAGCGCCCCCCTGAGACACTACTTTAAGTCAACATCGCTGTGGCGCTGAACTGACCCCCCGGCTGCACTCTGGATGTGTGTCTCACCTTGTACATGATGAAGATGAGCAGCGCCAGCAGCAGCAGTCCTGCCAGTACAGCCAGCGCCACCACCCAGCCAGGTACCGGCTGAGGGGCGTCCGCCACCCACATCACCGACACACTCACCTGCAGACACACACGCACATTTAAACTCCGACACCTTCTGACACGACGGGCAGGAATAAAGACACAGAACCTGACAGCTTGTGATCAGACAGCTTCCACTGAATGCAGGAGACCTGGACTTAACAATTTCATGTCATTAACGTTTCTCCTACGAAGACACGTTATAGTATTACAGCTGTATTATCACTCATCATCTGCTGGTATCTGCCATTATGGTGCGTTATGAACCACCGTCACATGTTTAAATAGTGTTTGGAAATTAGATTTATTTAACCCTCGCAGGGAGATGCACTGATCACAGCGGTTACATTGAAATAAATACATTTTAAATGTAGCTGTAAAAGTGCTGTGGAGGAACACGTCCGGCCAATCAGGACGGCACCCTGCATGTATAAATGTGTGTGTGTGTGTCTTACAGTAGTGCTGTTGAACGGTAGATCCGTCACCAGGTTCTTGTACGGCATCTCGATGACAGTGAAGGAGGCTTTAGATCGAACCAGGTATGAGCGATTCTGATTCTCAGTCTGAAACAGAAAAGAAACAGTCACCCGTCCATCACGTCACGGCTGGGAACAGGAGCGCTGTAGATAAATGGCTGCTTCTAATAGACACGTTTTGGGACGTTCAGCCTGGATGAGCCGTCAGCAGCTCCTCGCTGGATCACTGCGAGACTGAAGGAAACTTCTGCAGCCGCTCTGTTCTCTGGTTTCTAAGCGGATTAATTAATGTTTATTTGTCATACTGTCCGAAACCTGGGACCAGTTGCCAGGCAACCAGCGGGGACTGCAGGGACTTACTGGTCCTGGCTGGAAAGTAGTCCGGTCTTCACTTGTGGTACATGTATTTTCTTTTAGTATAAATATGTTTGACTTTTACGCTACGCAGCAACAAGGTAAATTCCTTGTATGAAAACCTACTTGGCAGTAAACCTCGTTCTGATTATGCTAAGCTAAGCTAACTGGCTGCAGCTTCACATTTAGAGAGTGTAAAGATGTCATCGATCATTTTCGTGAAACAGGGCCCAGAATATTTAACAGATGTTAATCAATGAAACCAAGCAAACTGTAATTAAAAGCAATCTCAGGTTTCTTTCTGATTGAATTCTTAACGTGTTCTTTGCACCGACCATCGATTTGATCATTTTAAAGCTGCTTTTCAAGACGTCCTGATTTCAGTAATCTGCCCAGCGACTTGTTTGTGTGTTTACCCTGAGGAAGGTGTCGACAGCCAGTCTGGAGTAGATGAACAGGATGGCGTTCCTCCCCCTCTCCAGACGACCGACCTGACATTTCAGCTGCAGACATGCTGCTGTGATGCAGTCCTACACACACACACACACAGAGTCATGTATGTGCATGTAATAATAGCATATTAGCAGTTAGCTCGCCTGCATCAGCCGTGTGAGTTCGGTCTAAATACAAACATTTCACGGGTCAACTTCACCAGGCTGTTAATCTTCCTCACGTCAGACTGAACAATGTGGGAGTTTGGTATTTGACATTTTGTGGCACTACAGGTGCCTGCAGGTGTCCATTACCTGACTGATACTTCTCCAGAGAACATGACGTGTGTGTGTGTGTGTACCAGTGTCTGGAGGTCGTTCTGTGCGTCTCGTGATTCCAGGTCTCTTCTCTTGCGGACGTTGTTTCGGCTTCGTCCCTCCGTCTCTCGTTCTCTGGGTGGAGCCCCGCTGGTGTTCTTTGCTGAGGACAACGGGTTCTGCACACGCACACAAAATGCAGATAATTAATCATGAAAGGGATTAAAATGTTCATTATCCGTCAGCTTCCTCCGAACATGATACTTTGATATACAGGAAGAACGCAGCACTGATTTCACTGATGGATTAACGCCGACAGTGGAAGCTGAGAGCTCGGACCAATCATTACAGACACCGTTAATAAGAACAGAAACAGCAGGTTAAACAGCTGACTGGAGATAATGGAGCCTCTAACCTGCGTGCGTTTATGTGCGTTTCTATGTATTTATACATGTATTTATAGGCGTGTTCCTCACCGACACGTTGAGCGGGTTGATCTCCATATTCGTGGTGCAGTTGATTGGTCCCTCGGTGTCGTAGCTGGTGATGTAGAGCAGTGAGCCGTTCCTATACTGGTATGGCCACTCCACCTCCAGCGCCGCCTTGCTGAACGTACTGGGTCCGCTGTTCAGGAGCTGGGAGGAGTATTGATCGCAGTATTGATTACTGCTTCAAACAATCATGTGCTGAACTGTCACACACGAAGGCTGTCTATTATTTCCTCCTCTCTGCAAGATGCAAATCAAAAACACTCGGCCCAACTGAATTTAAACTTGAGCCATATGTTCTCTTCGGTGCTGTTTTTCACTACATCAGGTCACTTGGTCTCTTCTGAGCTTTTCACACTGAGACTGAAAACAAACCTAAAACATTTGAATGCATCACAATAGTTTCTCAGCTGCTGCACCCGAAGCAAACAAACATGGATCTAGCAGCTTCCTGTGTCGGCACATCAGCTTAGGACAACCCTAATATCTCATACACACACACACACACACACACACAGTGCATATGTGAGCATGTACCTCGTAAACGTGAACTATTTGTGGTCCAATGTCGTCCCCAACCACAGGAAGCTCTTTAGGTTTCCAGTTGGCGATGGGAAGCAGCACCTGGCCAGGAGATGATGACCTGAGAACACACACACTCACAGTATAACCTACAGCCATAGTTTTAAATATCTGGCTCTTTAGCTGCTAAATGATCCACTATGTTCACAAACGATGACACGAGACCAACACATGTCATGTGATCCACTGTGCAAATAAAAATACATTGTAGTTGCTTTAATGAAAACTACTTAAACTTACAAAGTTTAGGTTTGGCACAAAATGTTCAGATACACTGAAATTTTTAAGTGTGTGTGGACATGTATTATTCATGTTGTGGGGACATAAATGTACCTCGTACACCCGCCCACCCAGAGCCTGGTTCTGGTTCTGCTCGAGGTTTCTGCCTGTTAAAGGCAGTGTTTCCTTGCCACTGTCTCCTAGTGCTGCTCATGGTGGAAATGTTGGGTCTGTACATATAGA
>JAVQJF010085874.1:0-26867 GCA_036023855.1 Gadopsis marmoratus
CTCTCTCTCTCTCTCTCTCTCTCTCTCTCTCTCTCTCTCTCTCTCTCAGGTGGTGGATGACCATTCGCCACACTTCAGTCACATAGACCAGTTGAGGGATCATCCGACCCACCTGCTGGTTTTCTTGCAACATGTGATTCTACAGTTTGACCCTGCTCCCCTGGTGAGAGAACTACAACTCCTATAATGCAGCACCCTGTCTTTTTCAGTCATCCATCTTATACATTAGCCTAATGGAACAGATATGCGTCTACTGTAATCAATACAGCTGTTTACTGTTTAATACATGTCGCTTGTGAGTCAAATTGTCTTTTTGGGCTTTATGCTTGCTTTCGCAAAACAGTCTGTGTGGACATGGTATGTGCGTGTTGTTCAAGTAGGCAACTGACAGCAAATGAATCAATGACATCTTTGATATCGTTGATGAGTCTTTGGTTAAAATCAGAAAAATATATCAATTGATAATAGAAATAATCATTAGTTGCAGCCGGATTTTGTCGACATTCGGACATGAAGATACCTGATACATTTAGTAAGGTCAGTATACAGTAGGTGTCCATGCTGATCTTATTGCATTTTGCCTGTATTTGTTAGTGTTAGTACAAATATAGACAGGAAAAGAGGACAGAGGGAGGGAGAGGAGGGGTATGACGTGTACAAAGGTCCTGGTTGGAATTTAACCATGGACTTTGTGGTTAAATGGTAATCGTGGAAGTCCACACTGAGATGTGTGGCAGCTCCACATTAAATTAAGTAAGACGAGCAGTCAGACAGGTTCTGATGGAAGTCCTAGTTCAGCAATATAAACTAAAGCAGCTAAAAGTAGAACACGTAGTTAATTTTACACTGCAGGTAATGCTTTGCCTACAGCCAATCAAGTCTGGGACACAGAGATAACACAGCATTATTGTATATACAAATGGAGAGTTATTGATTCAATGTGAAAGAGTATCCACTCTAAAGTTAAAGAAGTCAGTGTTGCATCTAATACATTGAATCATGATAACGTTGGATTAAAAGACTTGCCCCATTTTTCTGCATGTATGTGTGTCTGACTACATGTGTGTCAGTGCTAATATAAAGCATGCCTGTCCTTTCCCCTTTGTTCCGCATGCAGACACCATGACCCACCCAGGTACTGTTACACGTCCCACAGTCATGACATCATGCCTCACTCACCCTCTCCTTTATTGCCCCTTTACCTCATGGAGGTCCATGCAGAGAACAGAGGTCTGTCAGATCATCAGAAGTGTTCTGTAATGTGTTACAGTTTTTAAAACAACCCAGTATCATAGGTGTTGACTGTGTGGGATAGTGGTGCGTGTGCCCGCTATCTCATAGAAAACAGTCATTATCGTGTTTGATGAATTATTGAGCTTGAGGTATGTGCAAGATTATGGCTGAAATGATAATGACTATTATTTTAATGACGTATTGTCACTATAATTAAAAAACCCAATTAGTCACAGTGATTTGATGCAACAGAACATTTGAAGTACATCAGGTGAAATGAAGTGAAAGAGTATTTTTTATTATGACATGCCAGTATATCGTGTGTGTGTGTGTGTGTGTGACCTTAATGGCACACAGGACATTAAAGGCTATTGAAATTCCTCAGCACTCACCGATCTTCTGTCTCTCTCTCCCCTCTTTCAGCTGTGTTACCTCCATGCTGACCTCTTCAGGAACCTCAGTGCCAAAGAGACCAAGAAGCAATTTGTGGAGTTCTACAACACTTTCTTGGACAAGGGTGCCGTAAGTAGCGCATAACACTGCATGCATGTGGATGCAAACAGACTTGAAATAATCAGCAACCCGATTGTCACGCCCACGTGACTAAAGTCTAAACTAATTATTGTAAATGTAAGGTAAGATTCACCTTATACCTTATAACCAAGTAGCAGGCAGGGAGGATGAGTAGCAGCTGTGCCCCGTAGTTAGCCAACATAGGAACCTGGCGCGCCTTGTCCTGAGACCAAGGCTGGAACACAGGCAGTATTTAATTAATAAAGTTTATGAACATTATTATTATTAAGCGGTATGTAGTAATCACTTATTCTTTAAGGTTAGTCTGTTAGTCAGTTAATCCATTTTGCTAGAGTGTGTTTGCACTCAGTGACCTTTCAGCTTTTTGTTTTTAATGTCCACCTTGAGTTTGGGGAAGGAAGTCACGACTCTTTTTCGGGTCGGATGCAACTTTTTGGATCTGTGAAGACCTCCACTGCGCTGTTTGGACTCTGTGCCAGTACTGCCATTACCTTAGCAGATGTTGCAGATGCTATATGACTTGAATTATCAAATGTATGTTTGCATGGTTTTGTGGTTGAAACACGTCCAATAGTTGTATAATCATAGACTTTACATAGACATAGATTAAATATTTAGGCTCTCAGTGGTTGCTCTCTTTCTGTGTATTTTCTTCTTTCTATTTCTTTTTAGAGAATTGTGTCTCTGTTTGTCTCTAATTCTTGCTCTTTCAGTGTTTTGTGGTCTTAATTATATAAAAATCAATTTAGAAAACATCGCAGCCTTTGCGAAATAGATGTTACTCATTGTATCAATAGGAATTCGATATACTGTGCAGCTATAGTCTGTGGATGTGCGCCGGTTCTGTTTGCTCTGCCTATATTCTGTGTCTGTGTCCCATCTTTCAGTTGCTGTCTCTTTATTAACGTATCACTCCTTCCTGCACACCTGGCCTCTGTCACTTCGCTGTTATATTTCCTCCTCAAAGCTCAGGCACTGTACATGTCTGTCATTCGCTTCCCTGTTTGGCTGTCTGTCTGTCCGACTCCGCAGCTTCCTGTCAGGATCGTGGGAAAGCCCTTTCCGATGGATCATCCTCTATTAGCTTCTCTCTTTTTTTTTTAAAAAACCCATCTCTTTTGTAAACCCACTGACTTAAAGTTGTGTATGTGTTTTTTCCGGGTTTTTTTTTATTTCTAATGTTTAAATGACCCCTTGTGGTGATATGTAGCCACTGCACACTTGGATTCTTACCTATTGATACCACAGTTTTCCTTTGGGTGAACACATAACAAAGAAACTATTATTAATATCCCTTCAGTTGCCATTCTATAAGGTTCACCTAGCTAAAACAAATGCAACTAATGTTTTAGAGAGTGTTGACTTGCAGTTTGTGATGCTGTTGCATTACACACAGATGTGTTTCTGTTACTTAGCCTACTCTCACTGAGTTAAGTGGAATGGATAAAATATTAAAAGCACCTGTCTGTATAAGAATTTAACAGCAGCATAAACTTCACCCTCCGAAATGACCATACAGCTGAATCAACACCTCTCTAAAAACAATAATGAACCATTATATCCTTCATTAAGGTTTATTACAGGACTGTTATATTAAACTGTATTGGTTTTAGCTAGTTGCATTTAATAAACTGGCAACTGAGTGTAGATCAAAGCGAAAAAATATTCAGTCCTCAGTTCTAAATGCTTTACATTGTTTATTTACTGTAAATATAATATTCTTATTTCTGTCTCTGTACCTATTTTGTCTTTTGCTTCTCAATATAGACTCTCAGAGTGGCAATACCGGTTAATATATCGTACGAATTAGGTAAGTTATGTTGCTGCATTATATTTATCAAAACTCATTCTATATTATTTGCTACACACACACACACACACACACACACAGAGTCCTCTGACTCACTCTGTAACACTACTTCTCATTCACTCTCTTCTCCTGCCCTCGTTCCCTAAGACCGAACTCGTCCAGATTTGCTCTCTGAGGACACCCAAAGGCGCTATGCACAGGACATTCAGGCCCTGCAGACTGCTGAAGTGGCCAAACAGCTCGAAGACTTCAAGTGAGAATCCCCATTCTGAACTCTACTCAGCCAGTCAAGCACAGTCATTATTATACCCCAAATACGAATTTTTTAAATCCGCAGTATTTCTCTCCGGTCATGATCACAGCAGCACTCTGCTTTGGGGACAAATGGTTGACATGTATACAGTATACTGTAAAGTCACTCAGGAAGGCCTCTGCTGTTTATACTGTAATCAAACATAAACCACCATTTTCATTTTGCAATAGTTTCTAAATTTATTTCCTACCATCAAGGTAACATTGGGATTCAGCTCATGCTGGTCAATATGAAGATAAGTTTGTAGGTTTTTTACTTGCTTTAGATGAGTAATTTATCCCAGAGAAAGCTATTTTTCCAGTGTTCATAGAGCTTTTACTGTGAATAGCAGAAGCATGAACACAAGAGAAGGTCATCTTGATCTCTCTTTCTTTTTAATAGCATTTTGTCTCTGTGATGCTTATGCTTCTTTGGTTACCTTTTTGACCTGAACAAAATAACTTTTAGATGTGCTGCCTTGGATTGAGATGCACAGGAATATGACCTGATCTGATAGTGAACTACCAAAAAGCTCAGGGGCAATGTTTTCAGTAAATCGAACCTAAGAAGACATAATAATAAGAGTAACTTATAATAATATTAATATTATTATATTATATTAATATTATAATAAGAAGAATTTGTTAATTTTGTGAATTAAAAAGGCAGCAAAAAGTCATTTAGCTTACTGTATCAATCCCTCTGTTTTCAATATTAATTTTGCCAACACACTTCTGCTTTGTCTTGTACAGGCAAAAGAGGATGATGGGTATGACCCCCAACGAGGCTGAGCTTGTTGACGTGGAGAACCACTATCCCACCGACCGCGTCCCGATGGAGATGAAGGAGAAGTCTGTAGCTGAGAATCTGCTGGACAAGATGTCTGAGACCCAGTGAGCATTTCTCTCTTCCACGGCATCTTACAATGCCAAAAGTATGCATTATAACCTTCCATTTAGGAGGAGTTATTGACCCTGAACCCTATTGTCTGCCTGCTACAGAACAGCAAGGACTGTTTTTTGGGTTCCCTGGATTCCTGAAGTACAAGTCAAATGCATTTTCTGTGTAGAGATTGTAAGGTAACTGGCAGTTAGAAGTTCAGATGGACATAAAACTCACCCAGATGAATCTTCATTATAAGAAAATGAGCAACTGCTTATAAACTATCTGGTTCTTTGATTAAAAAGTGAAAAATGTAGTCTGTGTACTTAATTGTACTAAAAAAAGTCTGTGTACATAATTGCGTATGGAGAGGTGTGACTCAGCGTCAACTACAACTCCCAAGAAGCAGTTTGGTTTAGTTCAATGCAAACGGTGGTTTGGAGCAAATAACGTTCCACGTTCTGTTCCCACTTTCAATGATGAAGCTGTAATAATAAAACTGATGTGCATTACATAAACCTATAGTACTGTCAAATAATCCAGGAGACTCCCTCAAGGTCAAAATTTGGCCGATTGTCCTTGCAGAATTTGAGGCTGTACTTACACCTGAAAAGAGAACTTTCAATTAGAAATTGGACAGTAGGGAAAATACAAAAGTCTCCTCTCTGTTACCTGCTGCTCAACCCTTTTAAGCTGAAGAGATGCTACACTTTCTACAAAGCTCCACAGTGGGTATATTCAACATAAGCTGTGCATATAGCCAATGAAGTGCAATGCATACAGAGACAAATACAGCTGGAGATGGAGAAAATACTAGAAAGCCAGAGAGGGAACAGTGATTGGAAGAAAGCACAATAGAGTAAGAAGGAAATGAAGAGGCACAGCGGAAAAGATGGAGTCAGCAGTGCCACGCTGGCAGGAAGGCTCTCCCCAGGCATTTTGCCAACCAAAGGGCGGGGGGGGTGTTACACAGCGGAAGAAAGAAGGGGAGAGAAAGGGCCACAGGGTTATCGATGCTAGATGGCTCCTGCCCTGGACACGGTTAAAGAAAGAAAGCAAGGGATCTGGGAGAAAGTTAATCTATCCTTGACCCCGTGGCCAACTACAACGTGTTATCCTCTACAAGAAGCGAAGCAGACAGAGAGGGAGAGGAGGCCAGGGAGAGGGCAGAAGACTGTCCAACTTCACCTTGAAGTGAACAGAAATGAAGGGCGATGCATGATTGTCCTTAAGACACACAAAACCTGCAAAGCAGTCAGTCAAAGACATGATCATTCAGCTTTTGACTCACTATCACACAGGATCTCTATCTCCAATGCACAAACGATTCATTCAGTTTCACTCTATTCATTCCCCCTGACAATCATCTCTCTATTCCCCGCACTCTTACATTCTCCCACACTCTTGCACCCAGTCACCCCCATCCAATCGCCCCCCCATTTGACCACAACACTGTGACCTCGCCCCAGCTAGTTCTTATTGGTCTCTCTGGTGATGAGAATGAGGCAACCAGACCATTTAATTGGATTATGCAGGGAAATCCTGGGGAAACCCCTCCCACCCTTTTATGTTCATATCAAAACATGAGTATCCAATTTCCACAATCTTGCCTGCATGTTGCATCAGACAAAATCAGGGTTAAATAGACATTTCCGCTGTGCTGGAGCATTTCCCTTTGCAGACAGCTTACTGGAGAGATAAATCCGAGCAGATAAAGTTTTAGACAGCCTGGAGAGAATAGTTTGACTTATTTGCAGATCTTCAAGAGTGCAAGTTGATATTTAATTTGTTGTTGGAGTGGACAGAGGTGCAGATTTTGATGCATCTTTTACTTTTTTGATCTGTTTTGTTGGGGGGTTTTTTTTCGCCTTTTTTGTGCCAATTTTAGAATATGTTCAATAGCTTCTGCTCTGAACACAATAACACAACAGTCAGCTTTGAGTTGGATCAGGAAAAGCTCAGTCGCTTCAGATTCCACCGGCCCAAAACACACTTAATAATCAGTCGAGCAAGAGAAAGGAAAAATGCTACTTAAAAAGAAGAGGTGAGCTTGATGCTGCAAGACGAGTAAATTTGTTTTTGCTTTTGTCCCTGACACCTGCCTCCTTTTTGTTTTCAGACTTACAATCGTCTCGGATGAGGAAAAATGGTGAGTTAAGTTTTATTTTTTATTTTTTTACGTAAAGGTTGTGTGAATGTTCTGTTTGAGTGGGTATTTGTTGTACGTGGAGCTGATCTGATCTCTGCATGCTTTTTCCAAGCCTGGGTGTGGTCAAACCACAGGATCTTTGCATACTGGCTCAAATGCACCAAATACTGATTAAAACATTACTTTCAGTTGAGTTTTCTATAGAAAACATCCTTACTACAAGTATATATCTTTTCAATGCACTCCATAACAGCATCTCGTAAAGTGACTGAGATGCATTCTTAAATGTTCTACTTCTTGATTGATGTGTTGCACAGTAAATTACTAAACCCTGTCATGCACACTGTTAGGTGTTTTTTATGCTTTTCAGATCTGGTCCTTTGCGATTAAAGTTCTTTATGTTGCAGTCAATTTATTCAGACAGCATGCTCTGTAACACTGTGTGACTGGTGATGCGAGACGCTTGTGCTTTTGTTGTGTGCACATCCCCAGAGGCTCCTCCCTTAGTCTTTCTCTTTCTGCCTTCTCCTGTTATTTCTCCCAAGTTCTTTTTTGTATTGTGCCATTTTTCTTTCTCTCCTCCCTACTTTTTCAACTCCTCCTCTTCCCTTTCTGGGCATCTTCAACTCTCCACCTCCCTACACCCCAATGCTCTTCCCTCATTTGCACTGTCCATTTTGTGCAAGTCTCTCAGCATTATCATCATTGACACCAGAGACTATGCAAAAACAGCCTTTAATGTGAAATATACTAAGAACAGATGCATCTATAAGATTCATTTTGCTCAAGTATTGCCATGAATTTCATTTATTTAAATAAAACAAACTCATGCCAAACAGAATGTTAACAAATAAGTACTGGATATTATTAATTAACACTTTTCTCTAACTTCTCCCATAGTCAATCCATCTTTTCAGCGGTGGCCTTCTACATGAAGCACCTTGGGGTTAAAACCAGAGCAGTTGACAGTAAGAAGTCCAGAGGAGGCTTCTTCAGGAGACAGCTGGTAAAGGTAAGCTATTATCACCTATGTAGAAGGATAACACAACCTTCCTGTTAGGGAAACAAAATAAACAAATAAATCAGTAATCAGGCAGGTTAATAACTGTTCTGCACTGTCCTTATTGATCCTTTCTGGGGTAGCATTTGTCTTTTTCCAGCTCTTAGATTTGACTCCATACCTGTGTTACCTTTTCAGAATAAGAAGGATGAATCCACAAAGGCAAAGCCCAGAGGGGTGTTTCCTGGCATCCCCAGCTGGATTGCAGGCAACCGTATGTATCTGCTTTTGTGTCCCAGCAAACACCACACATGAACCCTATTATAATGACATTTGAAAGTATTTACAATCTCTAATTTTACATATTATATTAATATGTATTATTGTGTATTGTAGTGACATTTAAAATAATTATATGTGTTATCTTTAAATATTGATGCCCATGAATGGTGTGGATATGAGAACATGTTGTCCTGCCCTTCTTTCCTGTTACAGCTGAGGTCAAACCTAAAACCGAGGCTGAAGGTACTAGACGTCCAAAGTTCCCACCCCTGCCTTTTATCTGTAGAATGGTCACATCCCTACTAATCAACCCATAAGCATGTCTGCATGTCCCAAATCAAACTGGGGGGGATGGGGGTGGTGCATTGTTTAGTTCATTCTGTGGTTCAGGGTGGTTGTTTGCAGATTTAGTGGTACTGTATATTTTATTTTTACCAGAAAGCCTCACACATTGCACACTCATGTTGTCTGCATGGTTGTGGGTGTTCTCTTGTACCAAACTAACCCTCTCATTTACTACAGAGGCCCTGATTGCACCATACTCATCCTGTCTGTTTGTCTGTCTCACAAAGTCTCTGTCCCTTTTTCACTGACTGAAGTGCTTTTGGGTCATGTTTTTCTGCATCGCCTTTGTCTATAGTTCAGCTGTGTTAAACTTGTTGCACTCTTCAGCGGAAAAGGAGAAAGTGAATCCGGAGCGCAAGGGTCCAGCTCCTGGCAGAGGCTCCTTGTCCGATCCTGCAGCCCCTTCCCTCCCCAGCAAGAAGTCTGTTTCCAGCGGAGGCCCCGCCTCCATGCCTGGGGTAGAGATCAGTGATAGCTCAGGCAACAACATCAGCACCACCAACCACCCAGAGTCTGTACACACCGATGGTATGCCAGCTCATAGACAACTAGACTATGTTGCATTATAATTAGTTGATATATTGATGAATAAAACAAGCCATGCTAACTGCTGCTCTGTGAGGCTGTACTGTGGCACACTGGTGCTTTGAGCTAAATGCTATTGTCATCATGCATGGTTTTTGGTTTACATCCGGCTGTGTGTAATTGGTTACAGTTAAACAGTTAGTCCAGTGGCACACTCACGTCCCCACTGTTTAGCTGCTTGACTGGTGTAACAAATCTTTAATAAACATGATATATTTTTGGGTAGAATGTCACAGTTGTATTGTTATTGTTGAAGCGATATACATTTGTTAATTTATTGGATAAACGCAACAACTAACTCTAAACAGAATAAATACGTGACCCCTCATTTGTTCTCTTGCCCTCTTTTCTAATCTTCCAGGCCTCTCAAGCAATCGCTTAGAGCCTCCAACGCTGTCAGACGGGGGTGATGTGTCTCCTGTTGGAGTGGGTGGAGGACTGCCTGCCGGGGAGCCCACCTCACCCGCTGACACTCCCATAGATGAAAATCTGGAGAAAGACAGGTGAGGATGGAGATGGTAATAAATACGGTAGCATCCAGGGAAGATTATAACTGCCCTGTAGTGACTCAATAAGAGCGTATAAGAAATGACAGGATTAGAGATTGTAATCAGATTATAATTAGACTGTATGGGAGGTGTTCAGTGTAAAGACTGTGTAGATCCAACGACCAGGGGAAAGAGGGAAGTGTCTGAAGTACTCAGGCTGAGGGAGCGTGGTAAGACTCCCCCAGCAGTCTGTCCCTGCCGTGTGCAAGCTTTTGTCATGCTGCCCGTTGCTCGCTATCTAACAGAACCTGCAGTTTTGAGAAGGACCCTTACCAGGTGATCTCCGACCCAGTCTTCCCTTCCAGCCCTTTGCCTTCCCTCTCCCTCGTGTCCTATCTCCTTTTTCTTCTCACAATGGCAACATGTGCTCCCTTCCTAATATCCTTCTGTCCCATTTGGGCTCTTTTTATGTATGTCCAGTTGTGCATCTCCTTATGTTTACAACAGAGCTTTATTGCAGTTTTTGTTGCATATAGGCATTGTCTGTGCAGTTCCGACTATTTTGTTTTTCTGTTGGATTCAAGTACATGTAGGTCAATGCACTGGTGATTTCTTCTAGGCTGAGACATTTGTAATTGTTACGGTTATATGGCACTGGTTACAGATGGGCCTTTCTATGCTGCAGGTTTCTACCCACTAAACAGGTTTGGCATTTAAGTCCAAAATGTTAGCTAAAATATAGAAGTGGTAATATTTTGTTTGGCTAAAGCTTTTTTTAAATTTGAAGATTAACAACTAGATAACGTAGCTGATCTTCACACTTTTGACTATTTAGCTAATAGTCAAAAGTGTAAATTAAGTTTAATTTCATATTTAATTTTTTGTTGCTTTGCCCCGTGTGCTTTTCAAGGTGTCTGCGTGTATTGTGGCCAGGGCCCATCCTTTGTCCTGCTTGTGTCCACAGTGTGTGCGGTTTCATGTTGTGCCAGGGGGCTTTGGCATCACATTTGGCATGCTACTCTCACAGTGGTGAAGACTTGTTTAGTATATCGTGTTGGGTTTTGCATGTTATGATTGCTACTGAGCTCACAATAGTTGTGTAAAGGCGGGTGTGTAACGATGTGGTGTTCCGTGTTTTTACAGACGGAAGACAAGGTGGGTGTCAGCGCCTTGACAGAGTCATGGACATGCTTCAGGCCTTATACTGATCACACAACACACACATACAAACACTTACACGCATACACACCTCACATTGAGCCCTGCGCTCCTGATACATAAACGGCAAACACACTACATGGCTAAGTATCACGTACCTGCTTGTGAAGGAATTAGAATAAGCTCTGATTGTTGAGATCAGTTGGATTATTTTTAGTGGATGTGAATGCATGTTGTGTGGATTTGGAGAACTGTGGACATAAATGACCATCAAAGTTGCAGTTGTAACTGAAATCCAAATTTATGTAGAATCAATGCATGGCTACTTTCTTAAAATACAGTTTCCTTACCAGTTGGCTCCCAGTAACTCATAGAAATGAAAGAAGTGTTGGTAATTCAGTGCTACCATGTCTACAGTATATGAAGTATACTCTTGTCTAACAAGTGTATGCATGTCATATGTCATGCATATTCACTTTGCACAGTCACTAATTTCCTCTCTTTCTCTATCTTTTGTTGATGTGACCTTTTTGAACATCTCCCTTCTTGTATAAACCCTCTTTACCCTCATAATGAACACAAATGTCTGTGCACACTGACTGCATATGACTTTTGGTATATTTTCTTTCCATTCTGTGGCATCTCTTTATTTCCTCCTTCCACACTTTTGTTCGTGTTTTTCCCCTTCTCCTCCCTGTGGCCTCTTCCTTTTTTCTCATCCGTCTGTCCTGTCTTGCATTTGTTTGAAACTTCTTTTTCTATCCAAATTCCTCCTCCTCTATTCTGTCCCTGAATTTTCTCCTCCCTCCCCCATCCTCCCCCACCTTCCCTCCCTACAGTAGGAAAGTGACACGTAGTGAGAGTGCCCGTGTGGACCGGCATTCCTCTCGGCGCCGTGGCTCTTCCCGGGCCAAACAGTCTCGCTCCCGTAGTGATGTGGACCTCCAGCCGCCATCTAACCCGACAACAACACCTACCCCACACACCCCCAACCCCTTGTAAGATGGACAAACCCCCTCTTAATGTCTCTCTGATTGGAGAGGTGCACAGCAGGGACAGACAGGCTGCCAAAATAGGAGTGCAGTGTCCTGAAAAAATCAGAGAGCAGTTAAACAACATCATTGGTAATAACAAGAAGATTTATGGATCAAACCCAGGCTCATTTAGAACTATTAGGTAGATCACTTTGAACGTATATTTCAATTAATCTTTGAGGGAGCAAATTCATTGTCTCCTGTAGACACAAACTAAATGAATCAATCTGACTGACAGGTTTACTGACTCATTATTGACTATCAGACAGAGCTGTCTCTAGTAGATGTAGGGAGTGACTAACAGTTAAACAGCAGTCTTATTTTCAGTGACAGGTCAGACATTTAGCTCTTTAAGGGAATGATTATTGAGTTAGGTCAATGTTGACCATTGACCATTAGGTGCCAGCCCCTTTTTATTAAGGATTAGTTTGCTGTTAGTCAACAGTGGAAAAGTTGTACTTTTATCAGAGGGGCACATCTTGAAACAGTAAAGTATCCTGAATAAGCCAACAGGGGTCAAGCTCATTAAAAGACATTACAAGACAACATTTCTCTGTTAGTATATTTTCTTGAGCAATCCTTACAGTGACAGCTGCTGTCATCAAGGAGGTACAGCGGAGAGCCCAGTCAGAGCTGTCATGTTGGCACGAGGCTTGATTAACAAGCATTGGGAGGCAACTCTAACATTGATATTCGATGCTTGACCGTTTGCCCAAAGGCCAGTAAAAGGAAAAATAAATGCACAATGATTTAACCCCAAAAAAAGTGAAAGGTTGGGAAGGTAGCTAACTGTTAACATGTTAGCAAGCTGGCTGCTTGCTGCTCATCAATGTTGGTTTTAAATTAAAAAGCACAATGAATGCTAAACGGTCCGCTCCATTTGCTGCTGTGTAGAAAAAAATGCAGACCCAACACATGGATTGTGAATCCAAGGGCACAGATTACAAATCCGTTAACGCGGATTACACATAGAATATAATTTTTTCTACCATATGACTCCAGAGGAGATCAGTAACAAAGCTAGAAGAAGATAAAAAATTGAACACTTCAAATTGTAGTGGTGAAAGTGGTGGTGGTTAAAGTTAATTCGATACAATAATAACAAGTCCATCATGTGATGGTTACTGTGCAACAGAAAGCTGACAAGGCTTTTGTGATTTCCCATTTTAATAATACTTTTTACTCTAAAGCACTTTCTTAAATCATGACCTGTTATAAGCTATCGGTAGCTAGTCAGCTGGATGAATTGGCAAAAACAGTCTTAACATGTAACTACTGGATGCCATTAATGTGAGGCTCTGCTTGATACTGTAGCTAAGCTACTAAATACTACTAAATACTCTGGCTAGCTATTTAACATCCTTCCATTATCTGATGTTAAGACATCCGTGGTGTAAATTTAGAATTACAAGTTGTTCACAGCTGCTGTTGTTCCACAGCCAACAATGTCCACCAGACCAGAGTGTGTGTCATATCACTGGATAGCCACCTGGGCCATACTTGACTTACGTTGTAGTAACCAGTCTAAATGAATCCTTCTCCTGCTTCCTTCGTTCCTCAGCTTCGATGGAGCAGTTACATTTTCTGATCTGCCTGGGCCCCCCCCACCAGCCCCTCCCCACAGCAGGAGGAGATGGAACCACGCCTCCTGGAGTTTGAGCAGGACCCGCCCAACTGGAGGGAGCTGGCTTCCCCTGAAGCCCTGTCCAGTCTTGGCAAGAAGGAGATGAAGAGGCAGGAGGTCATCAATGGTGAGGAGAAGAGCGATGCGGCACATGATAAGGAAACAGATGTGCAGATAAAATGAGGTTGCAGTATAGACTATCCCTTTTTCAAGATCTTTTTTGCATCTTGTATTCCGTGTCTACTCCCTCTCCCCTCTCAGAGTTGTTTGCAACTGAGCATGCCCATGTGCGGATGCTAAGTGTCCTTCAGATGGTCTTCTCCAAGCCTTTAGAGAGAGAAGAGCTCCTGACCTCCACTGAGCTATCTACCATCTTCCCCAACCTTGATGAGATCATTGAAATGCATTGTGAGTGTTTCTACAAAGGGGCCTGTTTTCTTACTTATGTTTGTGTCCCCCCCAGAACCAGACAAATGACCTGGGAAGCTGACCCTCTACTTCCACACAACAAGCAAACCATTATGCAGTGAATAGAAACTTGTACTCTGAAATGAATTTGGTGTGAAGCTGCTTTTTGTGTATTTGTTGGTAACTGCGTGTACCACATGTCTAAGAACAGAATGTAACCAGATGCACAGTCAAGAACAATGCAGAAATCAAAAATGGTTAAAGAGAACCGTGTTTCAGCATTCATTACTGCTTTTGTGACTGTCGATGGCTGTTAAGAAGAACAGTTGTTCATTATCTTTTAAAAATGGTTTGTTTCTCTCTGGCTGCGAACCCAGATCACTTCTACGAGAACCTGAAGAAACTGCGTTTGGATGACAACTTCATAGTCAAATCCATCAGCACCACTGTGCTCAACAGAGTGAGTTATAATCATAATCTTTCCCTTCATGTCCTCCTGTTTCTCTTTTCTCTGAGTATTTGTTTCTTTTTGGTAAACTCCAACTGTTACCTGCTGGCAATTAAGTTAAACATAATAAACTAAAAAAATAGATTGTAATTATAAATTAGACTGTGTTGGATTAACAGATGCTGAAAGCTGTTTATTTATGAAAGTAAAATACTGGCTATAAGAACTACACCATTATATTAGTTTACTCTGTACGTTTTTACAGCTCTTTCTCCATCTGCCCATCTCTTTATTCCTCGTGGTTGTGTGTGTTTCTAGTTTGGAGGTACAGAGGGGGAGTGGTTCCAGAAATTGACAGCCCGGTTCTGCAGTCACCAGTCGTGGGCCTTGGACCAGATCAAGAGCAGGCAGAAGAGAGAGCCACGCTTCAACTCTTTCATACAGGTAAAACACACACACACACACAGAGATAATCTGACTCAAAAATGAATTCTTAAAGGTTTAACAGTAAGGTGTACATGGATGCACTCACAGATGCATGGACATGCAGGAAGTCACATGAGTGTTCCCATACGTGTGCTCACATTCTGAATTTGTTTCTCTGTGTGTGTTTTTAATCCCAGGAGGCAGAAAGTAAGCCCCAGTGCCGCAGGCTGCAGCTCAAGGACATCATCCCCATAGAAATGCAAAGACTGACCAAATATCCATTGCTGCTGGAGAATATTGCCAAGAGCACAGGTGTGTGTGTGTCTCATGCCTGAAGTCTTGCTAATCACATTACATACATAACATTTCCCAGAGTTGTCTAATACATCCACACATAAAGCGGTTTCAACCACATTTCATGGTATATATAATCACATTGCCCTATATTTCCTATGTATCTGGGTTTGTTAATAAGACAAAGGGAAAAGGTGGAAAGGAAATAGCTGAATTTGACACAGGATCATCCACTAATGACTCCATCTCCGGTGTTTATGTAGATTTTCCAAGCTGATACATGCACTTGTATGTTTTATGACATATGATGATTCACGTGTTTGTGTAAATGTGTAAATTACATATTTTTAGGTAAAAATGCAGAATGCGTGATATATGTATCGGTACACAAGATAAATGTGGACAATATTTACAGAACTAACTTGAGCACACCAGCAAAACACTTAAATCACAATCGATTACTGTCCGTCCCAGACTTTTGTGTACACTTGTGATTTATGGCTTTTGTTTGGGCTTTGCTGTGAAAGCTGTATTTTCCTCACCACTGTGTTTTCTGTCACTCCACAGAGCACCCGACAGAGAAGGAGAGGATCCAGCAGAGCGCAGAGTGCTGCAGAAAGATCCTCAACCATGTCAATGAGGAGGTCAAAGGGATGGAGAACCTATTGGTGAGAAACACACAATCCATCACTCAACACACTGTTATGTAGTGATTGAGCACCAATTGGAGTCTGGTAAATTCATTTTGAGACCTCTGAAGGTCTCTGCTTGTTAGACTACTTCAGAGCTGTGCTGTGTGTCCTCTGTCTGACCCCCTAACCTTTCTCTCTGTTCCCAGAATCTGAAGGACTACCAGCGTAGATTGGACACATCAGGACTCAAACCCAGTATTGAGCTTTATACTGAATATAAGGTAACGTTCTTTGAACAAAGTTTGTTTGCACACACAGTTGCACTTTACATGCTTTAGTTCTTTGAGATTTATATTGTAAGAAATGTCCTCCCGCTGTCTTTTCTAGAACATTGACCTGACTCAGAAGACGATGCTTTATGAAGGCCCTCTGACCTGGAGAGTCACAAAGGAGAAGGCAATTGGTAAATATGTCCTTGCGTGTGCATTACATGCATGCAGACTGCCTGGGATTGTCAGTGCCCTTCTTGTTTAAATGTCTGAAATGTTTGTCCTTGTTCCTGCAGCAGAACATTTGCGGACCCATTTTTGAAGTTATTAATTTAAATCAAACTATTTATTAGGCCAGTCAAGCCATGCACACTTTAATATTTGTTACATTTAAAAAAAATCCCCCTTTGAGTTAGGGTTTATTTTTGGATATTGAGAATATTGGTATCAGATTTTTCTGTTTTCATTTCCCTTTTTCAAATTTGTAGATCAAAGTATAAAAGGAAACCCAGCTGCAGTGTAGATGCTTTTTTTCTTTTTAGATCTCAGTGGTCCATGACTTCCTTATTTTTAAAATATCCATTTCAATTCTATAACTTAACCTCAATTCAGTTCGACTTTATTTATTCCTATATGGGCAAATTGTATGTAGCAGTTTGCCTTCTGGACCAACAGATACACACAATTGATAGAAGAAATAACAACAATCAAGGCCATAAGATTTATAAACTATCTGTGGAATTGGTATAATGATATATAATAAATAAATATAAATATCTAAAACAAAAAGAACAATCTAGAGTAATGAAGATTGGCCTAGCCATTGAAGGCTGACCACTGCTCCAGGCTGTCCTTGGAGGAAGGACGGATGGATGGGTCAAATGCAAAGGACATATTTCAGCGTGGGACGCAATTTGCATGTGTGTGTTGTATCCTTAATCCTTTAAGGAAACCGATAGCAGAGAACCACTCTGTCTCATTCTCTTCCGTCTCTTCCTCCCCGTCTTGTGCTCACCTCACTGTCCCACCCCTTCTCCTTGTCTCTCAGAGGTGCAGTGTGTGTTGCTTGGGGACCTGCTGGTGCTCCTGCAGAGGCAGGACGACAAGATGGTCCTCAAATGCCAGAGCAAGAGTAACATTGCCGTGCAGGAGGGCAAGCAGATGCTGAGCCCCATTATCAAGCTGGACTCCGTCTTCCTACGGGAGGTGGCCACAGGTTAGCTGCGGACAGTAGTTTCACAGAAAAATACAGTCACTTCCATTGTGAGATCGGTATCATTCAACCTCGCAATGGCTGTTTTTTCCTGTCCTGCCAGATCGAAAGGCCTTCTATGTGATATTTACCTGGGAAAGCGGTGCTCAGATCTATGAACTGGTGGCTCAGTCTGTTGGAGAAATGAAAATGTAAGTTCAGAGTGAAATACACAGACTGATCATATTTGTTATCGGAAGATAATCATAGGATGAAATGTAATCTGATCTCCTCGTGTGTGTATTTACAGCTGGACTGATGTGATAAAATCAGCAGTGGATGCTCTAAAGAAGAGTGGAGCACCCATGAGGTTGACACTGCCTCCTGGAGGTGGAGGAGCTCCCTTCAGTCCCACCGCGTATGTGTCAGTGTGTATGTGTGTGTACGTGTGTGTTCTTACTCGTCTGTTGAAAGAGCAAGATATATTCAACGCCTGCCAAAGTTCACCCATCTCAAAATACCTCATTTCTTTTGTCATTTTCTCTCCCTCAGGCTGACTGCCCCTTTGAGCCCGACTGAGAATGGAGGTTTGAAAAGCAGCAGTGGTGAGAGTGCAGTGTTTTATCAGCTGAACACTTAATAAAGAGTAGAAATTTGTTATTGTTACACATTCCTGAAAGCTCGAGCCAAAGTTAAGCTTTGTGTCCAACTGTAGATCGAGATAAGGACAGCTTGACGGATGATAAGTCTTCAGACCCCAGGCACAGGCTGATTGATTTCCTGTCCGACAAAGGCTTCGACTTGATAGCCCACTCCAACAGTGATCAGGAGAAGGTGGCCAACAGTGCTTTGGATGAAGGTGAATGGGGGTCTTCCTTGTACTTCTATAAATTATTTTTATATAAATAGTTTTCTTGCCTTTCCTTACTTTCATAGTAGCTTACCCGTCCTTCTAATGAAACCACTGAATGTGTCTCCTGTGTTAGTCATGTCGCTGAAAAGGCTGTTGATTGGCAGCATCAGTCTATCAGAAGACTCGCGTCCTGATGAAGAAAACGGTGAGGAGCAATCAGAGAGGCCCAGTCAAGAAACGGATAGCTGTCAGTCGACAGGTAGGCTCTGTGTTTTTTAAAGGCATAGTTTGACATTTTGGATACACACGTTTTTTTTGACAGATAAGACAAACGAGATATAACGTCTTATAACTGTCTCCTGACTGTAGCTTCATATTTAAGAGTGGGATCAATCATCTCATCTAATTCTCTGCAAATAAGCGAATGAGTGTACTTTCCTAAATGTCAAACTATTCCTTTAAACATCATGTTTCATTTTTGGTTGTATAGCTTCTTAGCCTCTATATATTTAGGGTCCCTGGAACAAGCTTCCATTTTATTCTCTAACTTACCTGCATGTGTTTCACATTCATGAATAATGCACTTTAACATTCCCCAAAATAATGATTTTGGTATAATAGCAGAATCCATTTTCAACTTGTTTATTCTTAAAGTAGGATTTTGAGACCTGTTTCACCTTAAAATGACATTACATAGAAATTCATCAATATTAGGCGTTACATTGTGACCAGAAAGCTTTCAAATCCAAGATTTTATTAGTGTAAAATATCAGTTTTACTGGTCAGAATTTACTGTGATTAACAACAAAACAGACTCATGACCCATCTTAATTGAGTCTTTCCATTCACAGAACAAAGCCAGACCACAGACCGGGGAGCAGAGGAGAGCGATAAGGAGGAGGAGAGGAGCATCAGTGCGCCCCTGGTTCTGTCCCAGGAGAGGATGGAGGAAGTGTGCAGGAGGCTCCACAGTCTGCAGGAACAGCTAAAGAGACTACAGGTGAGGTGAACAGAGAGAGAGAAAAATGAGAATATAGAGTAAAATTGTGAGCAGGGAGCAGGTAGTATGACAGGGGCATATAAAGATGAGAGACATAAGAAAAGATGGGAGCTGACTGGAAAGAGACACACAGTTGGGCATCAATGATTTCACTGAGGATAACTTAAGTAAGGAGCAGGCTGTGGTATACTTTGGACAAATGGGGCCAAAATGGCACAAAAGAGAAACTAGAGAATAGAAAACCATTTCACCACTGCTGTTATTGCTTGGCTGAAAATTGCCTTGTGAAATTGGACTTCTCAGAAAATGGCTATTATGTCCAGCGCTTGCAATGGGATGTGCCAGAGAAGAAGTGAGGGAGACGAAGAGAGGATGTGAAGAGGAGGTTGAAGTGTGTGTGTTTGTGTGTCCGTGTCCATGTCCGTGTCCTCTGTTCCTAAGGTGATATTGATTGTGTGTGTTGCAGACTGTAGAAGAGGCGCACCACAGGCTGCAGGAGGCCCTTTCCAAGTTCTCACTGGAGGGGGGAAACTTCCACTAAGACCCCACCACGCCACCTGCTGGCCACTAGGTGAGAACACTGCACTAGATAGTATAATTTAAATTTTAAGTTTTTGATTAAATATGATCATTTATCAAGGGCATAGATTTATAGATTTTCAGAAGATGAGAGACACAAGACATTATTTAACAACAAAATCGGATTGCTATTGCCTGCATCCATGTAGCAAATAAAAAGTGATTATTAAGTTGGTTATCAGACTTTCCATAATAATAAACTTTATTACTAAAGTACTTTTAAAAACAGGGTTTAGTGGTTTGCATGAGAAAATCAAGTTAGAACAGTAAAACACCATGAATTAGATTAAAATCAGACCACTAAAAGTACAGATAATTAAATATGATAAAATACCCAACAATAAAATAAGATAAAAAGGGAGAAATAAACAAACAGAACAGATAAAACATATTAGAACAAAAAATGTAAAAAAACATAATAACATAAACATAATACATGTGTAATACGTGTAATGCTGTGTACATTTCTGGATTATTAATATGCTAGACCTACTTAAAATCCTGTTTAGTTTACTTGATTGATACACTTTTTTTTTTTCTTATAACGGAATATTTGTTGTAAATTTGTAAATAAAAAAAAATTTTTATTCAATGATTTTTCTACAAAGAAATCACTTGCGGCAGCTCTAACAGCTGAAGCCGTCCCTCATGAGCGAATCAACATTTGCATTCTTGTGGCTGTAAGACTTTACACTGATTTAGTCACTAAAATCTCTCGTAACAAACTGAAACTGTAAAAGTACGATTTTGAAAAGTGAGGGGGAAATGCCTGTATCCCCAGTGGAAATTATGCCCTTGTTTATCATCAATCTCATTACCTTTACATGTTGTTATCTCACATTCAAATTTTCTCTCCTCTTTTCTTCCGTTTAGATTTGTACTCGTGCTGGTTTGGAGTGCAAGAGTGACTTTCAGAGGCTTCCCTGGAAATTCCTAAACTCAACAAGTCATGCGTGGACCCTTGCTGCATTAGAGGGCTTTGTGCACAGTGCAGTGGTCCAGTGATGGAACATGGGACGTGTGTGCATGTGTATGTGTGTCTGTTTGCGTGCGCACTTGCTTAGAGAAAAAAGAAAAAAGAAAAAAACGGGACGTCCTACTTTTGAGTGGGAGGTTGTCTTTGCAGAGCGGTGCCAAAAAAACGGAAGCAATATTTTAGCTGTGAGAGAGATGCTGCCTAACAAAGTGTACTGATTGCGATCTGCTGTAACACACATACGCACACCAGAGACATGCACGCTAGAAAACAATTTACGTAATTGCCAATAATGTACAGTAAACCAGAAATCATATTTCTGCCTGCAAAGTTAGCTATATCCAGGTGAAAGCCTTAAGGGGCCAATGTAGCGTTTGAAGATGTATTGAGATACTACTGCTGATATATAGTGTTATTTCTAGTCTATGCCAAAGTACCACAGAGATGCACTTTTTTTTCCGAATCAAAACAAGTTGAACCCACACTGTTTCTGCTAAATTAATTACTCTATTCAGTACAGTTTTTGAACAGTTGGGTTCATGTAGGTATCCCTCATTATCTAAAAGATTGCATGCAAGAAAGTGTGTGTATGTGTGTTACAAAGTTTTTAATTAAGGACGTGCTTGTTTGGAGGGTTCTTACTGTTACTGCGTCACATAGAAACATTTATAAATAGTGGCACTATAGGTAATCATGATGTTAATAATGGAGATTTGTTTGTATTTACCGCTTTTATTTATTCCTCTGAGTTCTGTTGGGTCAGTGAGTTGCCTCACCTGAGTCAAACTTTTACAGCACTGGGCCACAAAAAACAAAAGACAGAGCAATGTGTTAAGCAAAACATAAGAAGGCAAACCTAGAATGTGTAACACAGAGCAAGGTAGAGAGTGAAGAGGAGAGATGTAGGGACGGGGAGAGACTTTGGAGGTTGTTGTTGCTTTGCTTTATTTGAAGCCAGCGTGAACCAGACAGTCATGAGAAGATGCTCACTGTACTGAAGAAAAACACATTCTTACACACACATACATATATACCTACAAACACTGAGAGCCCAGTGCTACAGAAGTCCTCACAAAGGTTGTTCAGTAGTTCAGTTCCAGCATAACTTCTGCTGTGTCACCAGATGGGGTTATGAATGGTATTATATGACGTTAGATTCACATGTTATTAGCAAAAGATTATTTTCTTCCCTGTTAGCAATATGTGTATCAAAATGGAGCTCTCTGTGTATTTTATTCAGCAGTTGATTGTAATCATAATTATGACAAAATCATTTCTGAGTAGTGGCATAACTGTGGCCGTGCACACAGGACCAAAGACATAACAAAGCACCGTTAGATCCTCATATGAGCTATAATTTTTCTTAATGACACGCTTCATCTGTATAATATCACTTAATGCTGGTGCAGTGAGAGTGATGGCTCAGAAGCCACACTTCCCCTCCCCGACCTCCAACATAAGGCAACTTAAGTGAAGGGCTTTCAAAAGCACATAGAAGAATGAAGCATTGGTTGTAGTAAATACTGTGATGAAGAATGTTCATCCATGCCTACCCAAACAGAATCTGTAGATCTGTGATTTCTTGTATACACTTGGGTGACTTTCATCGGCAAAACATTAATCAAAAAGTTGTCTTCGGGGTCTGTTTGGATTTGTGTGTAAGTACGTGTAAAAGCCGGCGTGACTGCCACAAGCTGTACTGTAGAGGACTGTTAACACCTCTGGTGCTAAGCTGAACACATGGGACCTGCTCCGGCACCAGGAAAGGACAAGGAAACAATATGGTGAAGCCAGATGAGGATGCAAAGGAAAAGTTGACGGTTTGGAGGGAGGAAGACTGCAGTCTCATTCCAATGTTGCTCTCACCAGTACTGTAATTGTGATCAGTTCCCGATATGCATTCTCATCATTGTTGCCACAACAACAAACGCCCCCTTTGACCCTACTGAAGCTCAGTATGAAATTATGCAAAGGATGGTTCCATTAGTCATTCTAGTGTCACATGTTAACATTACTGCCATCTCTCCTAGAATTTGTACATAGATGTTGGCTTGAAGGAAAGAAATTGTAGCTTGTTTATTAAGCTAATTAGCTACATGCACCACTGGTAACACTCTCACTTTTGATAGCATGATCACTTTTTCCTACTGCACAGTTTTACTATATGTTGTTGTGTATTTCATTTGATTACATAAATGGGTCGGGAGGTATTTTGTTACGTTGTGTTTTTTTTCTCCATTGTTTTTCAAACAAGCTTTTGCAATTATGTACTATTCATTTGGCCATAACGGTGAGAGAGACCGGACTTGTCTGTAAGTTGTCTATGCATGAACGAATTGAACAATTATCCAAATATTTTAAGTGTTTTTTGCTGCGCACGTTAAAGCGTAAACCCACTCTCTACTGAAGCTATCCAGCTAACCAGTGGGATACATTCAGATCATCTCAACCATGGATTTTTAACTATCAAACTGCAGTGGTCAGCAGGTGAAACCCAGTTAACACCAGCTTATGATGATGCCTTCCCTCACTGGCTGAATGACTACTACAGGCACTTCTCGCTCTCTCTCCTCCAGGTGCTTTTACTCATGCATTCTATATACAAACGATGTATAGAAAATGTACATTTATAGAGTGGCGCCTTGTTCCGATGATCAAGTTGCTCTCTTCATAAAGGGCTCCTAAGTATGCAAACACAATCGCTGTTGCTTTGGTTGGGCTGTCTTTCATGGAGGACTGTGAAATTGACTTCTGAGAGTGGGAGACAATGACCCAATCGCTAAAAAGCATTGAGAGATCATCCCAGCATTCTGTTTTTAGCAATAGGATTTGATTCCTCCACCAACTCCGGCAGCCCCCTTTGTAGAAAAGTCACACAGGCATCCGCCATCTTGTCTATCTATAAACAACAAATATGCAAGAACTACACTGTGTATTTGGCTTTTGATTTTTATTGTATAAGAGGATCTTTAATGATGTATACTTCAGGAAAATTGTGGTACGTTATGTTTTTTAATTCTTTTTTAAATAAATTGGGGAAATAAATTCCTGTTCTGTCATTTCACATAATTATGCGGCAAAAACTATTTCAAAATATGTTGTCAGGTAATGCTTTTGGGTTCAAGGTTAGTTGTGTTTGACTCTTTATGGGTAAATTTATTGTACTAGGATCCTATGCATGTTCATAAACCATATCCTGTATCTGTATATTCCTTTCAAATATAGTGTATATATAGTGTGTGTGTGTGTGTGTGTGTGTGTGTATATATATACTTTATATATATATATATATATACTTTATATATATATAAAGGAAATGATGGCTATGTACTCATGGATTAACCATAATATTGTCTAAATGCATGCAGATATAACATTTATGTAAATGTGGGATGGTCCAAATTCATTCAAGCGTAATTCCTTCCAGAGAAAAAAAGCAAGACACCAGTGTGTTAGTACAATAACAGCGAGGACTGGAACTGGTGTTGTATAAAGAATTCTAACTATTATTTCAGTCAGTTGTTTTTTTTTTAAATCTCTCGATTAAACCTTTGTAAACACAATGGGGACAGTTACAAACTTTCTCCTCTGCAGCGTTGTTGGTGAGTCAGATCAATTTATTTTTTATGATACAAGAATATCTGCATATACTATGTATATATATACTCATATAGTATATAGTTTATATATTTGTGTAAATATAATTATGTTATAGGTTTTGTGGAAAATAGGCATTTCAACATGTCTACATTAAAGCTAAGTGTATATATATGTACTTTTTTTTTTAGTTCTGCTTCAGTGAACCACATCTCCCGTCAAAGCAGATGGCCGTGCTACCATGTTACATTTTTGCTCTATTCATTTTGGTTAATTATGGTGCACATTTACAGCTCATTTAATCTGTTATTCAAATTGTAAGATTATATGTCCATTGTAAATACAGGTTAAGCTATTATAATACATGTGTTCATAATTAAATAACTTGGCAAATGTTGGGTTAAAATCAAATTGTGTACAAATGTATAATAAATGCACAAAACAACATGATAGTTTCTTCCTCCACAGTGGTTATCGCTCAGGGTGGGGTGAGGTTGGAGGCAGACAGGCCCTTTTTGAGGCTGGGGCGCTATGAAGAAGGTGTCCTGAAGTGCTGCTACACCACCAACACACATGTGACAAGGACTTGGCTCAAACGTGCTCGTAATGAAACCCTGGCTCTAGGGGTTGAGCCATCTTCAGACAATGTGATAGGAGAGGAAAAGGTCTCTAGCAGAACGTGTGGCATCCTAACCTTAAAGGCAGTCGATCTGAATGACACTGGGCTGTACCAGTGTTTCCTGAACGCCACCCAGTACTCACATGGCACCTACCTGCAGGTCTACAGTGAGTGTTTGTGTGTGTGTGTGTGGTGGTGGGAGGGGCCCTAATAATTGCAGTGTAAGCCAGTCGGAAATGCTAGTGTGTGTGTTTAACATGGAGAGATGGAGTCAAGCGAGCTCTAAGCACTGCTAACACCTCATAAGCCATAAATCCTGTTAACATTAGTCTATCCAAGAGCTGTGTGAGTGGCAGCATCCTTGCATGTCACAGCTTAGTTCATCTTTACATCATCAATATGGTTCATTACAGTCTGCTACCCAGTCATTTACTTTAAATAGCACCAAGACTACATCAAGTTGCAATCAAGCTAATGTGCAGAGGCATTTGTCATAATGCCATTTTGCATCATAATCTTATTAAATACAGATGGCAGATATGAAAATGTAAAACAACTGCTAAACTCCTCTGGGGATCATGTGTGAGAACCTGCATTAGTTCACAAGCAACCTAACAATACAATCAATTGACCCTGTCAACATGTCCTTTATATGTTAGATGGTCTTCTTTATTCTAAACAGAACAGTTATATAACAAAATAATCTTGTAAAACATCTCAAAGTAATTCTGTTAAGTAATTATTTAGTTAGCCTGTCAAATAGCTAAAGGTACAACTGCTGTTTTTGTTTGTTTCACCTCTGAACCCTCTCTGTATGTGTAGTACCACTGAAGAAGACTATAAATCTCCGTGAAAGCACCAAAAACAAGATTCTGATAGCTGAGGGAATCTTGCTGTTGCTGTGTGTGCTTGCTCCTACTGCCACCCTTCTATGCCAGGTCAGAAGGTCACGTTATTATGACTGACTGTACATGATCATATACTGATCTGCCAACTACTGTGTAGCATTGATGTTGAAACCATGGTAATTTAAAAAATGTCTCAATAGTGGTATTGCCTTAGCCTTCATGTCAACACACACTTCTCAAATTGTTAGTTTTCATAGTATGTCTTGGGAAGTTGCACTATTTCACAGCTTTACCAACTTCGGTTTTCCCCTCACAGTCAAAGAAACTAAATGAACTGGAGAAGAAGAAAATGAAGAAGGAAGAGGAAAACATATACCAGGTGAACTTTAAATGAGTCACATCCACCAGAGTCAAACACACGTCATGGGAGACATATTACTTACGCAAGTAACTTTGCTGAATGCAGGAACAAAGATGTGAATGGACATGTTGTTATCTTGTGCCGCTAATCAATTTAGCATGAATATGTTTCATTGATTTTTGTGTGTTTACCTGATTTCAACCGTCCTTATCTCATACACTAGGGGCTAAATCTGGACGACTGTTGCACCACATATGATCAGATCGAACGCTCCCAGGCACACGGCCCGTACCAGGATGTGTGCAACATTATGGAGGAAGAGGAGGACATCCAGCTGGAGAAACCTTGAAGGAAAAGGGAAAAGACAGAAAAAGGGAAGGAAGAAAGGGAGAGTGATGGGTCTATTTTAAGAGCTGAAGTTCAAGTGTGTGATATCTGAACATCAGGTTCATTACTCTGTTTTGTACATAGCCTGCAGTTACAGCATCTGACAGCATATTGTTTAATCAGGTTCTTTAATTTGAGATTGAACATACTTGTTTGACCTTGAAAACAACAGTGACCATGCGGTCCACTCAGTGAGGGCTGTAGCCATTTTGCAGAAATAATCCCCTGCACTCCACATAATTTTAAAGATACCGCTTTTCTGTTTGATACCTCTACGTGTAGCCTGATATGATAAAATGGAAGCTGTCCTTCAGGTTCCAAAATTCCCACAAATAAAAACACAGAGGACAGGACCTCTGTGTGTAGCTGTTCTGAGCTTTCCAACATAACACCTGATCCTCCTCAGCAAATAGAGTAGTCATGGAATTAAATCTCAACTTTTAAACCAACAGGAAGGGTATGGAAGCCCATTTCCGCCAGTGTGATGAAAAAAAAACCGGTTCTGTAAGTCAATATAATGACTTACTATCTCAATATATTGAGATAGTAAGTCATTATATTG